>ML786528.1:16287-30683 GCA_009831015.1 Picea engelmannii | reverse complement strand
AGTTTGAAAGATATAATAATAATAATCAAATTTATATAATAATCAAATTTCGCTAGTGCGATTGGTCTCGAAGGGTTTCATTGTGTATGTCGACCCATGTTCGAAACTCCGCGGTAATGAGAGGAGACACCTAAAATCCATCCATGTTAAAGGCTAGTGTGACCTGGGTCAGATAAAATCCCCAAATAATTTTAAGGAATTAAATGCCCTTGAGTTGTGGTTTCTTAGACCACAGGCTAATCCTACAAGTCATGTATCTATTAACAAAAAAAAATATTTATATAATAAAATTAAAATACAACTATATTATAAATTATAGATAAAGATATAATTATTAATAAAGATAGTCAATTTTTAAAATAAATAAGAATAATTAATATTTATAAATTATAAAGAGTTAATTGGTTGAAAATGTAAAATTAAATTATGACTATAAATAACTTTAAAATAAATATTATTATTTTAAAGCTAAATTATGTAAATAACTTTAAAATAAATATTGTTATTTAAAGCTAAATTATATTAAAGTTATGAATTTACTCTTAATTATAATTACAAATAAATGTTATAATTAAGTTATAAAATAGGTTCCATCTTCTTATTATATTATTTATTTATAATTTTAGGGTTAATTTTATATTAATAAGAATCTAAAACATAGTTTCTCTTAATAAATTCATAAATAAATGCATTCTTTTATGATGAACTATAAATTTTGGTTTGAACATTGAAAATTGATTGGAATGATTTCAAAAAACCTTTTCAATAACAATATTAATCACAAAAGTATGTTTGAAATACTTACCTTTATTTATATAATAAATATTATTACATATAGTGCAATATTAATAAATAACCATATGGTTAGGCCTTAAATTATATAATAAATCTCAAAAAATATTATATATCACTACTACAACCAAATATAGTAAATCTATTCAATTGTGTTTGAAATACGAAAGATCATGTATCCTAAGGCCTTAATATATGCCATAGGAGTATGAAAAAAACTATAAGTACGGTTGGTTAAACCTGATCATCCAAGGGCTATGAGTTGGGATTCCTGGGATTCCTTGATTGTCACCATAGTTGGATTAGGTAGGATAGATATGATTTTTGGGCATTCCTTATTAATTTCATAAAATTTAGATTCCATATCTAAAATAGTTGAGAGGATATGGGAGGAAATATATTAAGTCTCCTCAAGTCCTTTGAATCCACACTGATATTCTCTATTTAAGTTATGTATATGGTTTCATTTCACTTATGTTAGATGATTTGTCTCTCTTTTGATTAATACAACATGTTTCACTTATTCATTTGATGATTTTGAGTTGAAACTTACATCTAGAAATATGTTTCGATGCATTGATGGATCTCACTTATAAATCAATATAAATAAAATTGATGATCCACTTAGTCATTTGATGATTTTGAATTGAAACTTACATCTAGAAATATGTTTCGATGCATTGATGGATCTCACTTAAAAATCAATATAAATGAAATTGATAAGTTTGTATGCATTGAGGCTTTCATCAATGTTTTTAATTACGAATATTTTAATACTTGTCATGGCATGCCTAGAATAAGAGTAGACTTTAAATATTCATGGACTTGGAAATTTTGTTAAATTTTCTCAATATTGTGAGTTATTATTAGTCCCTTCCCTTCGGGTTGGTAGGGACTAATAGTAATCGATTTTATCTTTTTCTATTAAATCTGCACGCAAACCAATGAATTATTAGTCTTTTAACCTAAGTTTTGGTAAATCCATAAATTTTTTAAACTACATTTTTTTGTTTTTATTCTAAGTTGTAAGTTGGAGGTCTTATTTGGCCTCATATCAAGGCAAGACTTAGGGTAAATTTAGAGAGTTCTGATGAGTTTCAGTGTTTATTGAAGTTTATTGAACTAATGCTAGACATCATGTCTAACATTAATTCATAACATTAATTGTTTTCTCTCTTTATTTAGTGTATGAATCAGTTTTCCTATTTTTCATTCATGGAGAAGGCAAGTAACCCAAAGTTCTTCAAGATATTATCGAGGTAGTTTTGACGCCTGTCATTGGGACTACGTGTTCTGAATCTTGTCAACACTCATGTCATTTGTGGGCTACATGTTAGATGGTTCCCTTCAAACCCTCCTTTATATGCTCCTGCTCTTGCTTCCCCATGAATATGAATTCACTACACGTTTGTTCTGCTTCCTGGTGAAAATGCATTCACCATACCTTCTGCTTCCCGGTGAACCCAGTGCCAGTGAATGTGCCATCTTTAGTGCTATTTGTTTCATATCTAGTTATAGAGGTGGAGCAAGAAGCATCATGTGGACTTCTCCTCTTTAGGCGAGGGAGCTTCAACCAACGGTTCTACGGGCTGCTCCAGTCCAGGCGGGGAGAAATTCAGTTTATACCGTTATTAGGTACGGTGTTTCCCATATGTTTATACTATCATGCTAGCTTCGTAATCAAACTCATAACATATATGGAAATGATAATACTTAGATTTTTCATATTACATCATGTTATAAGTATTGTGTTTCCATATTCTATAAGGTAGAATCTCGTATAATATGGATATATCATTACTCCTTGTTTATCCTATACACTACTATTCCCATAAGTACAACCCAATCAACATCATACCATAGGCTAATGATCTCTCTACTAGTATAAGCTCTATCATAATCAATCACACTCACTTAGGATACCAATCATAAAAAAGAAGATGGTTTGGTTTCATTACCATTACTTTACCTATATAACAGTGTTGAGATTAATGAAGCTTTATGTGTTACTTCCATTGGAAATGATTACACTGCTTACAAGTATTGAACACAATCTACTTGTATAAGTACCTATGTTTAACCTATAATAAAGGGATGCACTCTTTCTATTGATTACATGAAGTTGAACATGAGCTAATACCCGTAATAAGTAAAGAAATATTCACAATGTAACTACCTTATAACTACGAGGTAATTATAGCTATAGATTGTGTAATTACAGTAACGTTTCCCTTACTTACCTGTATCGTGATCAATCTCTATTCCATGGAGTTGAACCTATGTATTGTTTCACTATTGCTACAAGACGTGTTCGATATTGAAACCTTGACACGTTTGAATACTCTAATGCTTATAAAACTAATCTGTAAGAGGAAACATGGAAACAGGAACATGCGACTATGAGGGCATTAATTCAATCCTACAAAATTTGGATATCAGCGAGCTCCCTTGAATCATGTAAGCATATGGAGAAACAAGCCTAGATAAATAGAATCAAGTATTTATTTTTATATAGCTAACAACTTGGACTTACATGGACAAGAGAAGGAATTGCAGGCATCTATAATCCACGTCTCCTAACAAAAGCTCAGTCTCTTGCTCCACCTTTTGGTTTGCAAAGGAAGCAAAATTACATTGGCCTGGAATGTCAGCAAGACATGAATAACTGGAAAATCTCATCCAATTTCTTTTTTCCAAGTACAAAAGGCAGCGAATAAAAAAGAACCCAATGCGAACAAAAATTATGACTTTCATGGATGCAATTGCCAACACTATACATAAAAGAAATTATGGAATAATACACATTAAATTTACTCCCAGAGTCCCACGAGGAATGTTTCATGACCGAGGCATGGTTGGATTCTTGATCCTTCACCATATAAAAGCTGCAAGTTCCAAAATCTTGCAACGAAAGAGAATAGATAACTTTTTTGTACCTATGTACTCTTGGCAGCTCAACCATGATAGCAAAAACGCAACGGAGGATGGAAAAAAAAATATGCAACAGAGGGGTACCATATCAAGACCTGATGTCAAAAACATGGGGTAGCATTCCTCCACCTATCAACCCAATTTGTTGGATTCCTATATTTTTAGTGCAAAGGTAGTGGTAGGAAGCTTCAACCAGGGGTTCTGTGGGTTGTTCCAATCTAGGCGGGGAAGCTTCGAGAATTTGTTCTACAGGAAGCTCTTCATCTCCAAGTAGAGGACCTTTAGCTGGTTCAACCAACAGTTCTCTTGGATACTCCACTCCAGGCGAGGAAGCTTCGGGTAGCTGTTCTCAGGGCTCTTTCTTTATATGATTAATCTGCAATCGAATGGAGACAGGAAAAACATCAGATTGATATAGCAGAGGAGTAGATGCTCTAACTAGCTTCTTTCTTCCTGCACAGTCTGGTCCGTGCTTTGGTCGGCTGGTGTCTAAATTCAAAATTAAAGAGACAATTCTCGTCTACCAGGAGCATGATTTCCACGTACTTCCCATGCAAAATCGTGGTATGACAGATGGAGGAAAGACCGGGAACCATCATATGAATACACATCAGTTGAGAAGGCTCTTGTCACAATACTTCCAAAGCCTTTATTCGACTGTTATGGTTAGGTTTACATTTACTTTTGCATGATCCTGTATTAATTATTTGATTGTCCTTTCTACCAAGAGGTACATAATGAGAGGGGCACACAAGGAGAGGTTGTAATGTCTAACTGTTATGGTAAGGTATACATTTACAATTGCATGAGTCTGTATTAATTGTTTGACTATCCTTGCATTGGTAGCCATAAAAATTTCAACAATGAAAAAAAATTGCAATTGGTATCGTTTTACGAGTAAGCTTATTCATAAAATTATGATTTCTTTAATAAATTGGTATATACACCAAGTGTTCAACCAATTCTAATAAGTCGAGTCAGACCTTGAACCAATTATGAGTCCACTTATACTTTTAAAACATTGCTATTGCTAAATTCTATCCATGAAATTAGACTAGATCATCGACTTTCGACTTCGTTTTGTAATGAGACGTTGTATAAAAGGTAAGTTCAAGGATACCAATCATAACAAGGGGTGATGAGGGCTATGTGAATGGGTTCCCCCTTGGTTGGGTCCTCATCAATATTTCATTCGTGCTCTACCCAGGTCTAAGAGCATACCTTGGATGTAAGAAAAGTTGCAGAAGGTCCCATCAGCTTTGATATTGTCATATGATATTCTATATCAACTACCACAAAATATTCAATTTCATGTGCCATTTGACCATATCGTTATTGCCTTTAAATGACATTGTCCTTTTTTGCTTCACTCAACAGAGAGATTTTCATCACGACCATCCAAATGTTGGGGTATCTTATTTAACAAGTAATGATCTATCCTTCCGCTCAATTTTTACATGGAACTCATCATCGAGCATTTAAAAAAGAGCAAGAAGCTTGAATTAGTACCTGTACCAAAAGCCGATTGTTTTGACGATGTTGCAACATAATACCTAGAATGAAAAACATACAGAGAAAATCAAGTCTAGCACAGATAGATCTACAGTTCAAACTAGGGCTAATCCAAACCGATTAGGTCAAGCTGAAATCGTAGAACAGGTAATTGAACTTCAAACTTACAAATCTTAAAACTGGATCTACAAACATGTTTTTCTCTCCGAAGCTACAAATCTTGCTGCTATCTCCTCCCTTCTTGGCAGGGACTTTTTGCTCCATAACTCCCCTTGTTAAATATTATTTTGAATTGTGAACTAATATCTTGAAGGTTAATGTTTTTAATAGGCATAGATTTCATTGTAGAATTTATATGTATGGATTCTTTCAATCGAACATTGCACTTAGTCAATTTATTATTGATCAAAATATTAGTAAAATTAAGATTTTTTATTCATTAGTGAAATGTTCATGCTTTTATGGGATTCTTTTATTAGATTAAAATATATGTTTTTATTGAACATCAATAAGTAATAATTATTTTTTTCAATATATAAAAAGGAATATAAATGTAGTATACTTAAGGGTGTAATGGAGGGTCGAAGGGTCCATAGTGATAATAGTGGAGGTCATTCAATGCAAGGTGGATTAGATCCACTATGGTAGTTAGATTTATTGAAGATATGTAATGAAGACCATCATTAGTAAATAAGGCCTATTATAGTAGTGTGAACACAATAAATGTGAGACGACTTAGTAGAAGGTCCATTCTCTAGAATGTCCTTAGGTGGTAGGTAGTATTATATAAAGAGATGTAAGAAATATAATGGAAATGGTTGAAGAGTATTGTATTTGGATCTTAACTCATTAGGAGGTTGCGTCACCGAAGAGGAAAGAGAACAAGAGTGGATTCCTTCCATAAAAGGATTAATTGTAAGGTATTTCCCTACCTTAAGGGTTTCATATTAATAAAGATGGATTTATTATATATTGTTCTTCAATTTATTGTATGTGATTCTATTTACATATCTGAGGCACTTAATAATTGGTATTAGAGAACTTTCTTTAATGAAAACGTGGGCAATTTTTTTTTTCTATTTTGTAGGTTTTCAAAAGAAAAAAGAAGGTTGCAACAATCAGATAAATTTATGTAGATGTTTTAGAATAATTTGAAGAAACAATTTGTAGATATGAATTCCTCTTGAAAAGACAACTGATTTAAAAAAAAATTGTCTGAATTAGAGTTTGGGAGCTCAAGATATTGTTGGTTTAAAATCAACAAATTTTCAGGGTTTTTTTTGGATGATCACACGATTTGCAGGTTTATATAGCATTTGGTGTAGTTATTTCCAAAACCAGTTGTAGATACTAGTTCCTCTCAATAAAAAAACCAATTTCAAAAAACAAATCGTCTAAATCTGACCTCCATAAATGAAGATATTGCTAATTTAAAATCAACAATATTTTAGGGGTTTTTTCATGACGATCATGAGACTGCACAACTCATAAATTTTGACAGGGTGCTCAGATTGCTACCAAATTAGTGTCATTGGATAGAATATGTTCATGGTTTTCATTTGATATATTATATGTAGTTCTTCCAATCGATATGTCACACGCTACAACCTCTGAAAATTTTCACTCTCAAACACTCATGGGCATGAAGAATGAAGATATGATCATGTTCTTAAAAGATCTCCAAGATATTCAAAAGAAAATTGCTAAATATCAGTACCTTTGTATTATTATGGACATGTACCCTTGCATCACAAAAGAATATAATCGATAAAGATAGGCTTTATATGATTTCGAGAATGATTGTGATGATTGGTATATAGATAGTTTTCATTTATGGGATGACAACTACTTTCATATTCTCTTTGATGACTCTACTCCACCTTATGGAGAGAATTCAAGAGCCTTCTTTGAATACAATTTTTTAGATTTCTTATTCTCATGTACTAGTGTGTTATGTGGATGATTTTGTGGATATGGATTGATCTACATATTTGGATCCACATGACCAGTGTAGACATTTGGAGCACCATTTTTAGCCAGCTATTAAATCCAAGTATCTTCAGTGGGGACTCCACATGAGCACTTGGACATGGGACCTAGGTTTATGGTGGAGCTTGAACTCCTTCAACATGGTGGCTAGAACTTGTACATGGGACCCTCATTCTCTAGCCTACTTCAGTATTATGGTCCACACTTATCCATGGGACCCTGTATATGGATGTACTTCCTCATAACAAGAATTGAAGACAATGATTTTCTAAGGAGGGTGGAATGTAGTATACTTAGGGGTGTAATGGGGGGTTGAAGGGCCAATAGTGATAATAACAGAGGTCATTCAATGTAAGGTGGACTAGGTCCACTATATTATTAAATAAGGTCCACTATGGTAGTTGGATTTATTGAATATATGTAATGAATGTCATGATTAATAAATAAGGCCTATTGTAGTAGTGTAAACACAATAAATGTGAGAAGGTTTACTAGAAGGTTCATTCTCTAGAATGTCCTTAGGCATTAGGTAGTATTATATAAAGAGGTGTAAACATTGTAATGGGAATGGTTGAAGAATATTGTATTTGGAGGTTAGTTCATTACGAGCTTTCCCCTTCGAAGAGGCAAGAGAACATGAGTGGATTCATTCCATAAAAGGATCAACTATAAGGTGTTTCCCTACCTTAAGGGTTTCATATTAAAAAAGGTGGATTTCTTCTATATTGTTCTTGGATTTAATGTATGTGATTCTATTTATAGATTTGAAACACTTAACAATTGGTATTAGAGCACTTTTTTCAAGAAAAAAAATGGTATATACCTTAGATATTAGATATGGAATATAAGAAAAGAATCCTTAACTTCAAAAATAACTCAAATAATTCACGTAAAATACTCAACACGAGAGAAATGTAGAGAAAAACCTTGAAATAGGGTAACATCATATATTAATCCTTATATAAGTATAACACTCCTCAAGCAATGCTTGATACATTCACAATATTCTTCGTTATGCTTCATTACATTGCGTACAATTATTTATATAATGATATCTACCTCATTTGAACATTATAAAGAAGAAACATTCTAGTAGGTGGAACCTTCTAGTAAGCCTTCTCACATTTATTATGTTGACACTATTACATGTACATGGTCATATATCTATTATTACTCCCATTGGGTACCCCATATTACCCCCCTAGGTATACTACATTTCATCCCCCTTCGCATGTTTCATCCTCAAAACATGGGAAGAACCATACAATATGATTGGCTAAGAAAAGTAGCACGATCCTCCATCCATCCTAGTGACATGTGAACATGGGGTCCAACTTTTTTGTTGCCACCTTGACCTAGAATCCAATTGCTCCTTGTTATACTATGACGTCTCCATGCATTTTTGTTATAACACCATGTATCTCTCAATTTATTTCCTTTTGGGTGCCATGTTGGTCCATAATAAGTGTGTTGATGCCCATGCTCTTGCCTTGATGATTGTTGTTTCTCCAAGTGGTGTGGATGGCGATAGAAAATAACCTTAGCTATCGGTTCATCTGACTTGGAATATTCAACATGTGGCTCCTTTGAATTATGTAGCTCCCTGGCTTCCTTTTAATGCCCTTGTTGAAACTTTTGTTCAAATTCTTTGGTAAGCTTTACTTTTTATTCAACCTTTGAATCTGCAATTATTTTCCCTGCAATAACTTCTTTAGTTTTTCCCATGGCCCCTTCTAGCTTATTAAAAGACATATAATGAAGTGTAATTTTATTTATCTTGTACCATATCTTCAAAAAATTATTTTGTACATTCACATTAATTGTACCAATTGATTCCATCCAAGGATATCTAAGAATATCTCCACATCATTCATATCTATGGCATGAAAATCATAATGCAACACAAATTTGTCCATCATAATCTTCAAATCTTTAAAAATTTGAATATTTTCACCTACAACCTGTGTTCTTTGAATATTATTTGCAAGTACTTGAGACCTTTTAGACAAATGAACATTCATAAAATTATGCATGCAACTAGGGTTAATAGAAACAAATGGAATTTTCTTTTTGAATACATCGATGAACATGTAATATCGAGTTTACATATTGTTTTCACCATAAAAATTCGGCATGGGATATAAATTTCAGAGGGCTAAAGTAGTGGAGATATACTGCGTGATTTGGAAGAATGGGCTGCATCTGGCGGATAGGAACAAATATGGCGAAAGCGTGAAAGGAGGGAATCCTACATATCGTTGATCTCGCGACAGCCCAGATCAATGGTTGAAGCCCATATCGGGCGGTGAAGCAGCACAGGACTTAACCGATCGAGGGCAGTCCGAGGAAAACCACCGTGTTGTCGGGTGTAGACGCGTGGCACCCTTAGAAGTGCATCAGACCAAAAGGCGGTCTGCTTGAAACCAATTTCGCAGAAGCCCCGATGTCACATGTTTTAAAGTGTCAAATCAACAACTCGTGGGAGGAAGTGATGGTTGGTCAAATCATCTCACATCGTCAGTACTTCTCGTCTGATATGTCGAGCGAAAGTCGTCGCATAACGAACTCAAGAGCTCATCATTCGAAATGGATTGATGAAGCGTGGAAAACTGACATATCCTGTCAGTGATTAATGATTGGAGCCTAATAACTATTGATATGCAAGTATGGATGGCATTATTCTACCCTCGGCGATCATCGTCGCATTCGTGAATGAGAAAATCTCGAGCTAGTTCGATTCTCTACATTCTGTAGAATTAAGAAGGGTAAAATCATGGCCTTTGAGGATGTGGATAACAAAAATAGAACAGTATCCAACACAATGGGTTTCTCAACTAATGTCTCAGGATTATCTATGAGAAAGAAAGAGAGGTGGGTTACGCAGATATTGGCAACGAAGTTCCATACAGAACCCATGACTGAACCGGAAGCAAGGGTCAAGTTAAACCCTATTATAAGAGACTTAATCATCAATGAGCAAGTGGAAGAGCCCTATAGGCGAGTGGTGAAAAAGAGGAGAAGCGAACGACAGAAGACTAAAATCATAGCAGAGGCAGTGGAGAGCGTTGGGAACAACCAATTGGCCTGGTTGAGTACTTTGTAGGAGGAAATCGCCAAGTTAAAGTGAATCCCCAGACAGGATTGCATACATCTCAACGAATTTTGGATAGATGGTGATCAAAGAAAGGGCTCCAAATATGACAGTCCTGTTCCTAACGACCTCTTTGAAATAGGATAACAATTATCATAAATCATTCATTTTTTGTAACGTATCTCTATTTTAATCATGGGGAAGTCTGAAAGTTTCGGATTCCACAAGTAAATCCCCTATATATGTATTATCTCAAAGATATGAAGGCATGAGCAAAGGGAGAGCCTGCCCTCTATGCAGGAAGAACTTTGTAAATTTTTGGGGCTTGAATGAATATACAAATGCAAAGTTTGATTTCAAACTGTTTACGAAAATATTCTAACTGGTGGTGTTATGAGTCTCGTTTTCCCTTATAGTATGTGATTCCTGTTATTCTTTATTTCATTTTCACTTTTCCTCTATCTGAATTATGAGATTAGAAGCCCAGAATTCATTATTTAATGCTCTCAACTTAACAATTTAGACTGTGTTTATATCTCCCAACCGATTCAAAATTCATTTCAGTAATGCTTTGATGCAGTTATTTGTTTTCTTCATCTTCCTACATATCTTTTTATTTCAAGAATAACTCAGATTCATCGCCTTATTTAGCCTTTTCCTCTGGATAGTTTCCAGGGTTTGAAAATTTGTTCTTCATTCCTGACTCCATAGCCCAAAGTGTCCCTCTTCTTATTGGCCAGCAACTTTATAAAACCCTGCCCCAAAAGAAACCAAATGTAGCCACCGATTTCCATAGATATATCAAGTGACACAAGACATCCCTCTCTGAGTTGAACCGGCGAGTCTTCAGCTCTAAAGTTGGTTGAAACAGTTTCCCCTGTCGTCTGTTTTGATAGCCGAACAGATTTACAAGGTGCTAACATTTTGGCACCGTTGTCGGGGACGAAATTGAAAAATTTTCCCGGGGAAGAACGACATGGTTGAGTTCTAAGGTCTGAGAGCAACAGACACTTAGGCACATATTGGCTGTATTCCTGCTCTGGCAACTCCACACGGCAGAAGACCAGTTTGAAGGTGATTCCACTGGTAGAAGAATCCAGGAATTCAAATCTTCAATGGCGACTCCACATAGCAGAAGACCAGTTTGAAGGTGATTCCACTGGTAGAAGAATCCAGAAATTCAAATCTTCAATGGTGAATCCACACATCAGAAGACCAGTTTGAAGGTGATTCCACTGGTAGAAGAATCCAGAAACTCAAATCTTCAATGGCGACTCCACACAGCAGAAGACTAGTTTGAAGGTGATTCCACTGGTAGAAGAATCCAGAAATTCAAATCTTCAATGGCGATCCCACTCTCAATACAGAATCTAGCTTCCAAAAAATTATTGGCGACTCCACTCAAGATTTGAATGTAATTCAGAGACTCCACTGGAAGATGAGATCCCTTGACAGAGGTATGAAAAGACATTATGGAATAAAACAAGTACTTAAAATTGGATTTTTTCCAAGGCATTTTATTGTTCGTTATAAGTTTCCTCTGCTCCTTCTTTGAAAATGCCAAACAAATTCTTCTTTACTTGCTGCATTCTAATGATGATCATGAGAATCTTGCAATTGTATATCCTCCTCTTAAATTTGTACATGCATATCCTCACTGTATCACTGATTTTGATACAACTTTTCCATCTGGGCCATGTGATGACCATAACCAAGTTGATGAGCCTCATGAAACCAGGGTTGGTATTTCATCTCCTGCACTTGATCCAACACCCTCCAAGACTCAACATAGATACAGAACCTTAAATTTACCCCACATCCTTCATGACTATCCCCCAAAACACTATGAATACCTACCCATGTTTGATGGGGAACCTGATTCCATCTGAGCTGAAAAACACATCCAAGGGTTTGAGCATTTTATAGATTTGTTTGAGATTGACCATGATGATGTTTGTATGAGGGCCTTCTCTCAATCCTTTAAAGGAGACACCAAAGACTGGTTTAAACATTTGCAGCCAGAGACTATTAGCTGATGGGAGGAATTGAAGGATGTTTTTTTAAAGTTTTGGGGCAGGAAGAAATATTTGGATCTACAACTTATAGAGTTCTATGCCTTAAAAAAACAGAGCAATAAAACCATTTCTATATTCAATAGAATGTTTTCCAGTATCTATTACAATTTGTCCAAAGAAATTCAACCCACTGAAGTTGTTGCCATGCTCCATTATGTAACCACTCTTCATCCAGATTTGTCTTTCCTCCTGATGGAAAGAAGACCTAAGTCCTTACAACAAATGTTTAATGATGTTCAGGACATTCAACGCAACATCCAAGCTTGTAAACAGATCAAAAATGAAGAGTTGAATGCTCAAGAACATGAAAGTGAATGTGAACAGAAAATAGTTGATTGGAATCTTGAGCACAAAATTGATGATATCATAGGTCCTCTTGAATTTTCCAATGCTAATGATTTTGCAAAAAATTATATTCCACTTGTTGAAAGAGGAGGTGTGAGTTAGCTTCTGATCCATCCCATGATAAGCAGGAGGTTAATTGTTTTATATATTCATTTGTAGACAGTCAAGAAAGTGAATTTGCAAATCAGTTTGTTGAAGAACGTGTCGATGTTCCAAGTTTGTTCTTGTTAGATGACATTGCATATGTTGTTGATTTCCCTATATATGATAAATATGATGATGATTATGATGTTGACTCCCTAGAACAACCAATCGCATGTTCTATATCATAAAGTGTTCCTTTTCAGCAGTATAATGAGATAAATCAACCTACATATCACAGTTGCGAGGAGCAAAGTATCGGATCAGCTGAAGAAAATTCTCTACCCCTCTGCTTTGCTGCATTCAAATGGTTGAGAAAAAACTCTCAGATCATTATCAAAGCAAGCGAATTTGTGTTGAAGTGAAGTCACCAATGATTTAACGAGATATTGGAGCACTCTCCTCAGGCGCTGGGTGACCCTATTCCTTATTTTGTGGAAGGTCTCGTTGGGTCAGAAGGGCAGACATTGGTCGAAGGCAAAGTTGAAAGAAAGCATACCCAGCAATCCAAAGAGACAGAGAAATGTACTTACGACAACATTCGAGAAAATGAAGAAAGTTTTGAGTGTTAAGAACCAAATATCAATATAGCATAGAAAAACCTCAGAAAAAGTAATCAACGCCTTGAAAAAGAGATAATTTTAGATAATAAGCTTCTTCGAGGGGGCAACCTCCTTGAACCCCACTTAAATGTTCAAGTACAAGATGATTCAAAATGAAAATGTCTCCTTGGTATATATAGGAGACTAGGAGGTATAATTACAACTAATGGCCTAAAGCCAACATAAATAAAATAACATTACTAATATAATATGCCCCAATTAAGGGGTAATGAGCCAATATTAGGGCTTAACATGCCCCTCCCCTTGAGACAAGTGTTGTCTGCAATGCTTGAGTAACTCTGGATGCTTCTGTATAAAAGACTCATCTTCCCAAGTGGAATCTTCCGCTGGTAGTTTCCTCCATTTAATGAGATACTCTGAAAAGGATCTATTCCTCAGCTGGCGAATTCTTGTGTTAGTGATGGCTTCAGGCTCCAATATGATTTTTCCTTCCTCGTCAAGTTCTGGCAATATAGTTTGAACTGGGATCTTGTCGCCTATAACCTTATTTAAGCATGAAACATGGAAAACTGGGTGTACTCGTGAAGATGTAGGCATCTCCAATTTGTATGCCATAGTACCAATCTTTTGCAACACCTTATAAGGGCCATAGTACTTTGGTAATAATTTATTATCCTTCTTGGCTTGCTTGAGGGACATCTGTTTGTATGGTTGTAGTCTTAAAAATACTCAATCCCCTACTTCAAAACTTCCTTCACTACGATGTTGATCTGCTTGTTGTTTCATGCGATTATGTGCCATGGTCATGTTGTCTTTTAATATTTGGAGAACTTCTTGTTGATTCTCGATGTGATCTTCCACTGCTTGAACCTTAGATTTTTATTTTAGAGAAGAAGTGATGGAAGGAGGGTGGTATCCATAAAGTGCCATAAATGGTGTCATTTTTGTTGCAGTATG
>ML786528.1:0-11806 GCA_009831015.1 Picea engelmannii | reverse complement strand
AATGAAAATGTCTCCTTGGTATATATAGGAGACTAGGAGGTATAATTACAACTAATGGTCTAAAGCCAACATAAATAAAATAACATTACTAATATAATATGCCCCAATTAAGGGGTAATGAGCCAATATTAGGGCTTAACATTGAGCTAGGTAACAAACCCTTGTCCTTGTGTTCTTCCTCGTCCGAACTGTTGAGACAAAATTTCTGTGACATCTCCAATCGGAAAGTGTCCAAGCATGGCATTAAAAGTGAGAAAAGCGGTGGGCTTACAGATAAAATCTCTCTCCCCTTATGTTTTTCTTCTTTTGAATGGTTGAAAGAAAATCATAATATTTCAAAAAAGACAAGGAGTTCTAACTGTATCCATGACAGTGTTGCTTTACATAAAAGAGTCGTCGCCACTGAAGAACACCAATTACACTCACGTGCATTAAACGATCATTGCCAGGAGAGATATTTCAATTCAGAATTGCAATCTGTGCTTGATCATCCAAGTAAAGAAAGAACTGGAGTTTTGATTAAAGGTAATCTTTCTTCTCCTAAGACCGATGCAGACGCTCAACAACATTCTCAGGAAGACAAAGTATTCCAAGGTTGTTTTTCTTTTTCTGAAAATGAAGTAGCGATCAAATTTCTTGACAGCATATGTATAAATGACAATTTTGAAAGCCTATCTATGGGAACTCTAAACTGTGAAATAATTCATGACATTATCTTCTCACATTTGCAAGAAGATTATGAACATGGACTTATTTCCATTCATTAGTTTGAAATTCAAAATGACAGTCCTCAAGAGACCCAATCAGAATTGTTTGCCGAGCAAGGGGACGCACATGATATGGCTGTCACATTTGAAGATGTTCAAAAACATATTTTTGTTGATATGCATGGAAGAGTAGAAAAACTTATTGCTGCCATTTCATTTGAAAATGTTCTCATAATAGAAGAGATAGAGCAAAAACAACAAACACTTATGAAAGAAGCTTGTCTTTCTGTTTTTGTTCATCAAGAAGAAAATGAAGAAGGTTTTGAATCAGATTTGCAGCCTGTGCTAAACTACTAGCTTGGAAATAAAGATGACGGTCAATCAATGTCCATGTTAGACATGGATTTCTTTTCACCAGGGGTTTCATTTCAGCCAGCACTATCTTCTGATCCAGAAGATTGTTATTTCCAGCAGTATCAACATATTTTTCTGCCTCTTGGTGGCAATCAACAGGGTAACTCACATGAAAACAAGAATGCAGTGGAAGGGGTGAAGCATGATTGTTGTTTTGTGCATGTTTTAGAAGATCCATTTTCAGTTTTGTTGGAGGTAGTAAACAGTCTGGATGTTTTTAATTTTTTGAGATTTGGATTTATGGATGAATTTTTGAATGAATTATCAGTAAGCAGGATTTGGAGAAAGCTTGTGCAAAGTAAACAAACGGTGGATAAAATGATTGCATGGTTGCATTGGCATTTTTATTTTACTTGATTTACAGTTCATTCCAGCAGTTAGGGTAGGTAGGTACGAATAAGCTTGTTGGTCAAGCGTTTTTTCAGTTTGGATTTCCAGCAATGTGTACAGCCAGATTTTAGCGGTGTATTCAAAGTTCAGAGAAGTAGGCAAAGTTTGGTTTTCAGCAGACATTAGTGACATGACAAAGTAGAGTACACACACATATGTTTTGGGAGCATCCCATGGATCAGGCACTGGGTCTACGAGTTCTTTGCTACCTCACTGGGAGGATAGCATCCCTAATAGGAGCCTATGTTGTCACCATAAAAATTTGGCATGGGCTATAAATTTCAGAGGGCTAAAGCAGTGGAGATATACTGCGTGATTTGGAAGAACGGGCTACATCTGGCGGATAGGGACAAATATGGCGAAAGCATGAAAGGAGGGAATCATGTAGACCGTTGGTCTCGCGATATCCTGAATCAACGGTTGAAGCCCATATCGGGCGGCGAAGCAGCACGGGACTTAACCGATCGAGGGCGGGCCGGGGAAAACCACCGTGGTGTCGGGCGTAGACGCATGGCACCCTTAGAAGTGCATCGGAGCAAAAGGTGGTCTGCCTGAAACCACTTTTGCAGAAGCCCCGATGTCACATGTTTTAAAGTGTCAAATCAATAACTCGTGGGAGAAAGTGACGGTTGGTCAAATCATCTCACGTCGTCAGTACTTCTCATCTGATATGTCGAGCGAACACCGTCGCATAACGAACTCAAGAGCTCATCATTCGAAATGGATTAATGAAGTGTGGAAAAATGACATATCCTGTCATTGATTAATGATTGGAGCCTGATAACTACTGATATGCAAGTATGGATGGCGTTATTCTTCCCCCGGCAATCATCGTCGCATTTGTGAATGAGAAAATCTCGAGCTGGTTCAATTCTCTTCATTCCATAGAATTAAGAAGGGTAAAATCATGGCCTCTGAGGATGTGGATAACAAAAATAAAACAGTATCCAGCACAATGGGTTTCTCAACTAATGTCTCAGGCTTATCTATGAGAAAGAAAGAGAGGTGGGTTACGCAGATATTGGAAACGAAGTTCCATACAGAACCCATGACTGAACCGGAAGCAGGGGTCAGGTTAAACCCTGTTATAAGAGACTTAATCATCAATGAATAGGTGGAAGAGCCCTATAGGCGAGTGGTGAAAAAGAGGAGAAGCGAACGACAGAAGACTAAAATCATAGCAAAGGCGATGGAGAGCGTCGGGAACAACCAATTGGCCTGGTTGAGTACTTTGCAAGAGGAAATCACAAAGTTAAAGTGAATCCCCAAACAAGATTGCGTGCATCTCAGTGAATTTTGGACAAATGGTGATCAAAGAAAGGGCTCCAGATATGACAGGCCTGTTCCTAACGACCTCTTTGAAATAGGATAACGGTTATCATAAATTATTCCTTTTTTGTAATGTATCTCTATTTTAATCATGGGGAAGTCTGAACGTTTTAGATTCCACAAGTAAATCCCCTATATATGTATTGTCTCGAAGATATGAAGGCATGAGAAAAGGGGGAGCCTGCCCTCTATGCAGGAAGAACTTTGTAAATTTTGGGGGCTTGAATGAATATACGAATGCAAAGGCTGATTTCGAACTGTTTACGAAAAGATTCTAACTGGTGGTGTTATGAGTCTCATTTTCCCTTATAGTATGTGATTCCCTTTATTTCATTTTCACTTTTCCTCTGTCTGAATTATGAGATTAGAAGCCCATAATTCATTATTTAATGCTCTCGGCTTAACAATTTAGACTATGTTTATATCTCCCAACCGATTCATAATTCATTTAAGTAATGCTTTGATGCAGTTATTTGTTTTCTTCATCTTCCTACATATCTTTTTATTTCAAGAATAACTCAGATTCATCGCCTTATTTAGCCTTTTCCTCTGGATAGTTTTGAGGGTTTGAAAAATCGTTCTTCATTCCTGACTCCATAGCCCAAAGTGTCCCTCTTCTTCTTGGCCAACAACTTTATAAAAAACCCCCCAAAACAAACCAAATCTAGCCACTGATTGCCATAGATATATCAAGTGACACGAGACAACCCTCTCTGAGTTGAACCGGCTAGTCTTCAGCTCTAAAGTTGGTTGAAACAGTTACCCATGTCGTCTGTTTTGACAGTCGAACAGATTTACAAGGTGCTAACACATATGAAAATAAAACCATGGTGCTTTCTTGATCCTTACTCTTGGCATGAGACCACTTGTCTAAAAATAAATTTTCAAATGTTTCATCGGAAAGTGTTATCATATCATCACATCTAAGTCCATATGAGTCCCACTATATGCAAGCATTATCCATTGATTTATAGGCTATATTTATTTTCCAAGTTATTGGATATTCTAATTTTGTCTATTTTACGTATTCTTAAATAAGGGGACCATTAGATTTTCCGGTAAAATAGATCTTTCTTGTCAAACCCAAAAATAGAACTAGGGTTTAAAGAAAATCACTTACTTTTCAATCACTGCAACTATACTTCTTCAATTGGCTATGATGACCAAAATTTTGAAATGCCATGGTCTATATGCATCTAATGGTTCTAGTTTCATTGAAATTTGAGCACTCTAGAAAAATATATCTAATCTACAAATCACGTTTCCAATCCATGGAAAAACCCTAAAAATTTGTTGATTTTAAAATGTCGATAACTTTACTTCTTGAACTTTGTATCAGACGAGTTGTTTTTTTAAATTAGGTATTTTCCCAAGAAGAATTAAAATAATCAATTAGTTTCTGAAAATTTTGCTTATAAAGTTTCAGAATTTAATCTAAAGTGTGTCACCCTTTTTTTCCCTTGAAAAATTATGTAAAAATAAAAAAACGCCTCCTGCTTTGGCCAAAGAAAGAGCTTTGATACCAAATGGTATATACCTTATATATTAGATTTGAAATATAAGAAAAGAATCCTTAACTTCATAAATAACTCAAATTATTCACATAAAATACTCAACACAAGAGAAATGTAGAGAAACCCCTTGAACTAGGGTAACACCATATGGTAATCCTTATGGAAGGATAACACTCCTTAAGCAATGCTTGATAGATTCACAATATTATTCACTATGCTTCATTACATTGCTTACACTTCTTTATATAATGATATCTACCTCCTAGGAACATTCTAGAGAAGGAACATTCTAGTAGGTGGAACCTTCAAGTAAGCCTTCTCACATTTGTTGTGTTCACAGTATTACATGTACATGGTCATATATCTATTATTACTCCCATTGGATACCTTCCTAGGTACCCCATATTACCCTGCTAGGTATACAACAATAAAACCCATGTGCTACATAACATCCCTTAGATTAAGTGGCCATTAATGGAGGGTATATGTTTTCCCTCATTGACCATGAATCACATTTGGCCCTATTCATATATGCAATTACTAGAAAATAAAAGAGTTCGCTAAAATGGCTACAACTGGGAGGTATATGTCCCACAGTTGTCACCCAAAACTTACACTTGGCTCCATCCAAATATAAGAGTAGTAGAAAAAAAGAAGAACAAGCATGAATATGTCACTTGGTCCCATCTGCATATGAGAGTTGTAGAAAACAAAAGAGAGGACAAGCATGAATGTGTCATTGGAGAGATTTAAACCTTGGTGGGGGAGACAACAATGCCCCTCTTTCACCAATTAGAACAGTCACCACTAACCAAAAAATTAATTCTTTTAAGTAGAATATATATCAACTAGAACAGTCACCACTATCCAAAAAAATAATTTTTTTAAGTATAATGTATATGTAAGTTTTATTTAATAGTAATTATATAAGCCAACGTGTTTACTTCTCAAAAAATGACAAAGTTATTAAAATATTAGCAATTTTAAGCAAGGGTGGGTGTGGGATTATACTTACATTATCAAATGCAAATTTGACATAACATTAGTTGTTGACTCTTTTATTCTTACCACTTGAGTGTAATGCCCCTTTAGCATTACGTTAAATACATCCACAATTACCCAAAATAGAGCCATTTTCTTTATTAATTAATACCAAATGAGTAAAAATCTTTACATTATACATCCATTCCATTATAAAAGGAAATACATGTTTACCAAAGAACTGCATGCACAACATAGATTTCTCATTATGTTCATGTTCATATAAAAGCGTCATAAACCATACAATTATTGTATAGATTCATTCTTCTTGAGACTTATCTCTCCATAATCTTAATTCACCTATAATGTAAGTATTGGTAGAAAAGTTTTTGGATAAAAAAATATGTAGGAGGTTTTGAAATATCCAACATTTCGAGTGAACACTCCATCCATCATCAAGGATAAATGTAGCTAAAATGTTGGAAAAGAGTGTCAATGTTTGTATTTATAGAAGAAGATTGGTAAGTAATCGTTGAAAAGAGGCAGGTGGATTGTGTATAGATATGAATAAAGAGTTAGAAATAGTTGGAGTTTAGGTGATAAAGTATTGATGAAGGTAACAAAGCATTGATCTATAGTATTTAATCAAGATGATGAGTTATACTAAAAATGATATTAATAAGATAAAGTAATAAAAGTAGTCGTTGAGATTTAGGTGAAAATATATATTAATGAGAAGAATAAAGTTTTAGATTATGATATCAAAGTGAGTTGTTGATATAGATAATAATAATAATTTATTAGGAATTCTTTATTGAAGTGTGAGATTTAATATATTGAGTATGAGATAATAATACAATAAAACAAAATAAAATGATTAGGTTAAAGGGAGAAAACAATGAAATAAAAGGATTCCAGATAGATGAAGAAGAATGATGAAAATAGATGAAGAATTAATTGCGAGGAAAAAATCATATAAGATGAGGAAAAGGATGGAGACCAAGAGGCGACTGGAATTTGAATAGAGGAAGCTTAACGATCCAAGTGATGAATGGTGGGCTTCCAGGATTGGCTAAGCTTATATCCATCTCACGGTTAAAGTTATTAGGATGATTTTCAATTTCGAGAGCTTCTCGAATGAGGCGGGAGGAGTAATTAGGGGTTGAGGCTAATATTTTAGTTTGGTCAAAGAAAATTAAGTGCTTGGATTTAAAGGAGTGTTAAACGATAGTTTATTTGGAGATTTGTTTATAGGTAGTATCATTTATGTGCTCTTTAAGACATGATTTAAATGTTCTACTAGTTTGACCTATGTAAGACTTCCCTCAAGAGCAAGGAATTTGTTAAACTCTTAGACCAAGCATCGGGTTGGATTTATCTTTAGTAATTCTAAATAATTTTCCTTGATGATACGTGGAGTGTCCACTTGAAACATTGGATGTTTCAAAACCTCCTACACAATTTTTATCTTGCTTGTATACAATTCAAACACATTTTTTTCTTAAAAGATAAATAAATGTACATCACAAGAAATTCAACAATTTGAAATTCATTACATTCAACTTTCTCATAGTGTAAAATATCTTCATTTAAATTGTTATAACATTATATTATCTCATATCCTAACCTATTGGCTCCTTATATCCTAACTTATTGGTAAGAAAAAACTTATTCACAAACATGAATAAATGCTAGCGTATTTACTACTAGAATGAGTATCACAATTAATAAATCATATGAGATAGAATGAAAATTCATTAGTCTACGATGTTTCAATGAATTGAATTCACATATCATAGACCTTTTACCTATAGGTTATTATTGTTCTTTCCTATGATCATTACACTCATATTCATGCCTATCTATAAACACTTGGCATGCATATTATCCAAAGAAAGTTACAGTTGAATATCTTATTAATCCCTGCCTTCGGCTAGGGATTATAGCTTTTGCATGGCGGTCAAGATTGTTGACCGCCTATTAATAGGTGCATTTTGCTACATTAGTGGGTGCTTTTTGGTGCTTTTTGGTGGATACTTTTTAACTGTTTTAAAAAAAATTATATTATTTTTTTTTTCAAAAAAAAATATTAAATTTTTCAAATTTTATAATTCATTTATTTAATTTTGTATTGGTCAAAATAAGTTAGATTTGACATAAATCCTATGGTGTAAGGGGATTTATTTTCCTATTTTCCAAAACTAAAAATTAATTAAAAATAATATTTTTTTAAATAGATAACTGGCTACTGTGAAGGCTCTGACAGCCAACACTGCAATCTCTGCTTTACTGCAATCTCTGCTTTAGTTGTTACGGGTTTTGGCCTCCCACCACCCTGCAAAAATCAATATACAAACTTTCTGTGCATAATAAAAATTTCTTATCCCTTATTTCAAATCAATATACAAACTTGGTGTGCAAGTGACAAACAATTAAAATACATTGTATGCAAAATTTGAGGGATTTTGTTCGATCACTGCTACTTCTGCACATGGATTAGACTTGCATATTCCTTCTCGATACAGGCTGCACAACACGTCCACGTTCCGTCTTTTTCTTTTAAACTCGTCAATATGTTCTCATTTCTATCACAATTGCCAGGTACATCGTTTTCTAAGTTTCAATTATGGGAGGAAAGTAAATGGTTTGAAGGGTCTATGTGTATGAATTATGTTCTTCAAACAAACTAAGGCATGGGCATGTGACCTTCCCTGGACTTTCCTTCACGTTTTCCTTCAATGAAAGACAAGAAGGATATACTTCTATTTTCCAAGAATATCCAATTAAATTTCATTGTTGTGAAAGTTTTTTTAAGATTAGTTTACAATTCTAATATAAATTATTAGAATTATTAAAGAAGCATAATAATGGAATGGAAGTATATAGTTTAATGAAGGGATTAAAGGAAGTATAAATAATAAAGAAGTCAGAGTAATGGAACTAAAGAATATATTGTTTAATGAAGGATATAAGAAAGAAAGAAAGTATTTTTAACGTCCACAAGGCTAAAAATAGCCCATGGGACAGATTGTTTTTCCATCTGGCTTTTGTATTTGGCCATTTTCTTGTGAAGTTTTTCAATAACCGCTCCCAGCTTCTCGACAAACTCTTTGTTGAATAGAGTTATATGGAATAAGGAGACATTATATGGAATCTTATCAAAAGTGAAACAGTCTCATCAACTGATCATATGTCTTTTTTATATTTCGTTTTTTCTTCTTTTATGGTATATTCTATATCATTTTAATATTTATTTATCGTGTATAAAGGTAATAAAAGTTACCAATGAGAAAAATATTAAAAATTTGTTTTATTTTATTTACTTATAATTAAAGATAATAAAAATAACAAAATTTATTTTAATTAGAAAAACATTAAAAAAATAAATGATTGTTATATAAACATTAAAATTTATCAAAAACACCCCATTCAAGATCAGATTCACCCACTCTCCAACCAACTATATGATTGGGGACTATTGATTGAAAGTCTCGACGAAATTGTAGCATTGGTTATATTTCAGTAATGCCACATATTTATTAAAACATGTTTTAATGCTTTTATTTTCATCTCCATGATCATGAAGTCTTCATTTGTCACAACTTAGTTGGGAAGACAATAAATGCACAGAACCATTGAAGCATATCCATGCTATCATTTGTCAAATCCAAACTTTATTGCTTAATGTAACATTCTTTGCTTCACATTCTAGTCAATGAGCCAGGGACTAGCTGATTTGCAGCTATTTCCCTTGTTTTAATCTCTTTGCCTACAAATCTACCATAATCACATTTCTAACAAAAACATACTTAAGAGATATTTATCATCTACATGTATGTAGTAAAATTGGTCCATGAATTATAAACTAAGGAAAAGCTTCTCCAAATCATAAGAATAAGGGTAACAAATCAAATATAATCATGGACCAGAAGGTATAATCTAACGTGTCTAGACCAGGTTACCATAATTACATTTCTAACAAAAACATACTTAAGAGATATTTATCATCTACATGTATACAGTGAACTTAGTCCATGAATTATAAACTAAGGAAAAGCTTCTCCAAATCACAAGAATAAGAGTAACAAATCAAATATAATCATGGACCAGAAAGTTATAAGGTTATATATAATCCAACATGTCTAGACAAGGTTTAAGCCATTTACATCAATGTTATTAACTAAGAGTTGTTATTAATTAAGAGTGAAAAATAATACTCTTTTTCAAAAACCTTAAAAATTTCCTATATTTTCTTATAAACATGGAGATACAATGCCTACGTGATCGACTCCACAGTAATGGCATGTTCATGGAATACCTTAAGGAAAATTATGAGAACTCATTATTGTGGCCACTACAAGCTATGAGCTCATCTACACCCATGAAAATTTAAATTGGAAACTGTGCATGCATTGTTGCATGCACCTAATAGGAATTGGACTTCCTACTATGAAAAACATTTACTTCTAACAAGCCTAAATAATGATTCTATTAAAGGGTTATATTCCTTCATGTAGAAGAGATGAAATCTTTAAACTTTGTATTTGAAAACTTGAGTAACTTTTTTAAACAAGCCAGCGAAAAAAAAAAATGTGTTTTGGAATTAAAAAAATATCCCTTATCTAATGGTTCAATAATTTCATCTTGCTCTAAGTTTCTACTTCAAAGTTTTTTTTTCTATTTTTTTCTTCAAACCCCCTCTTTACCAACTAAGTTTATCCTACCAATTTATACCCTGGTATATCTTAAAGGTACTCTTCTTCCCCTAGAACCCCCAAGTTGCAAATACTATATGAAGGAATGTATAACTAAAAAAATTACTAACTAAATTCATCATACCAATTTGTACCCTACTATATCTTAAAGGTACTCTTCTTCCCCAGAACCCCCAAGTTGCAAATACTATATGAAGGAATGTATAACTAAAAAAGTGTGATGAGCATAAAAACCTCCACATCTCTGTAGAAAAAGTATATAATCCCCACTACAACAAGAAAAAGGGCTTTATCAAGGCTTTGGAATAATGTAGAGCTCTCTCCACCAACTCTCCATGTTAATTTCTACATTATCTCAACCATCCACCCATAAGGTGCCCCTCATGTCCACCCCTCACCTTACTTTATAGTACTCATGCATAATTCCTAGTTTTCAATTACCTAATTTGCCAATTATTCACCCCCTCCTAACTACTTTTTCCTCATTTTACTCACCCACTTATCAGTTATGTTTCCCTCCTTTATTTTTACTTGTGTGCGCACGAGTAATAATATCATTTTTAATTAAATAAAAAGTGAGTATTTCCTTTAATTTAAATGTTTTTAATTCATATTTTCTTTGATTTTCTATACTTTATACTTTTGTACCTTTAAATCCCAATCTCCTTTTTTGCACCCCCCAACCCCCCCAACACACACACACATACACACACACACACACACATATATATATATATATATTCTATTTAAATGTGTGCATCCCTATCTATATGAATAATATTTCCATTTGAATGAATGCAATTATATTATTATAAAAATATAATTTTTAAGTGGTTGCATATGATGTATACATTTATATTGAAATGGATAATTTCAACCAATACCAAGGGTGAGGCCATGGTCACTTCAACCCTTTCATACACATATTTACATATTTATATGGAGGGAGAATCAATACTCTACAAGTGAGGTTGTGTTCACTCTATCACATTTTATCATTGGTGCGAGATTCATAGTATATAGAGGAATAAGGATTTTGTTCCCTTATTGTGTGCCCCTCAATTCATTTTCATGGGAAACCTATGTGGCCTAGCCTTATAACATTGTTCAACCTCTAAAGCATGGGCATCCCTGCTCCAACCCTGGTCTACATGGAGGGAGTTACAAGTAGGTACAAATAGTATCCACTCTATGTATGGTACACATGTCACAACTCCTTCATATAGTCTTTACCTATATGTAGGCTAAGATGGCAACATTAGTCCATGTCCTTGCATGCATCTAGGAACACACATCAAACAACATTGTTCAAATAATCAAAGTAAATCATAATCACATATGCATATTTTAGCATCTAGGTTGAGACATTCATTCTCCTAACCCCATCTCAGGTCCATATACCTCAACTTAATCTCAGAGTCCATGTGCCTATAGGTCTTGTCTGTTAATATCGACAAATTATTTAGTAATATTACAATATATAATAAGCCAATCATGCATGTTGATCAATTTCATGAGTCAACATATTTCATAAAATTTATTTATTCAATCATTTATCATATCAAAATCATAAATCAATGCATACGTGTTGGAGTTACTTCACACACACCTAGGATTTCTTTTTCCTAAGGTTTTTCCTTGTTTATTAGT
Organism: Picea engelmannii; assembly: GCA_009831015.1. Taxonomy (NCBI): domain Eukaryota; kingdom Viridiplantae; phylum Streptophyta; class Pinopsida; order Pinales; family Pinaceae; genus Picea; species Picea engelmannii. Next base: position 106 of record ML786528.1, on the reverse strand, counting down.
CATAATTAGTCATTATCCAGTCTCCCATATTTTAGGGGAGAATATTCCACCTGGAGAATATTCTCTTTCAGTTGACACTTCAGTTTGACTAGTTGAGTTGAGTTTA
>ML786527.1:957508-969444 GCA_009831015.1 Picea engelmannii | reverse complement strand
GACTTTGATGAAACTTTTGCACCAGTGGCAAGATTGGAAGCCATCAGAATGTTTCTTTCTTATTCATGTCATAAGAACTTTAAAGTTTATCAGATGGATGTTAAGTCAGCATTTCTAAATGGAGATCTAGAAGAAGAAGTATATATGGAACAACCTGAAGGATTCTCCTTAACAGATAATCCTAATCATTTTTGCAAGATGAAGAAGGCCTTATATGGACTGAAACAAGCACCACGAGCTTGGTATTATAGACTGGACAAATTTCTACAAGACAAAGGGTTCAAGAAAGGTACTATTGACAGCAATCTCTACATTAAGTCTAAAGGTGATAATTTACTAGTTGTTTTGGTTTATGTAGATTGGTTGTCCTAATGAATCATCTGTCCAGTGGTTTTCTAACTCTATGCAAACAGAGTTTGAGATGTCCATGATAGGAGAACTATCATATTTTCTTGGCTTACAAGTAAAACAAAGTTCTGCATGAATATTTATCTCTCAAGAAAAATATTTGAAAGAGAAGTTAAAGAAATTTCAGATGGAGGATTCCTCTCCTGTTAGTACACCTATGGTGGTTGGTTGCAAGCTGAGTAAAGATGATATCTCACCTGATGTTGATCAAAGGTCATATCTCTCTATGATAGGCAGTCTTTTGTACATCACAGCATCTCGTCTTGATATAATGCAAGCTGTTGGAATGGTAGGTCATTATCAGTATGCTCCTAAACAAAGTCATTTGGTAGCTGTCAAAAGGATATTTAAATACTTGAAGGGAACAATGACTCATGGTTTGTGGTATCCTAGAAATTAGAATTTCCAGTTAACTGCTTATTCAGATGCAGATTGGGCAAATTGTGTTGATGAGAGAAAAAGCACCAGTGGAGGAGCATTCTTTCTGGGTGACTCATTAGTTGCATGGCTTAGTAAAAAGAAAGGATCCATTTCATTATCAACTACAGAGGAAGAATACATTGTTGCTGCTACTTGCTGCACACAAATTTTATGGATGATACAAACTCTTGCAGATTTGAAGGTAACTTACATTGATCCCATTCAAATTCACTGTGATAACACCAGTGCCATTAGTGTCTCCAAGAAACTTGTTCTTCATTCAAAGACTAAGAATATTCCAATAAAGTACCATTTTCTCATAGAACAAGTTACAAACAGAATTGTTCAATTGAATTATATACCTTCTACAGAACAGATTGCGGATATATTTACAAAACCATTAGCAGCAACCCCTTTTGGATATCTTTGTCACAAGTTGGGGGTTATAATTTCTTGTGTCTAATCTGTCACCTGGTCAGGGGGAGTACTTATTGAATATCTGGTGTATTTCCAAGATGCTCATAGTTGTCAAGGGGAGTATGTTTTGTAACAACTCAGGGGGAGCATGTTTCTTCTTTGACATTGATGTCAAAAGGGGAGAAAATAGTCTAGGAGGAGAGTTTGAATGCATGTGGGTGCTTGTGTTGCCATCAATGCCAAAGGGGGAGAATGTTGGAAAATATTTAACAGACAACACATGCTAGTAAGCTTGTCATTGATGGCAAGAATAGTGATGGAAATTACAACGAAATCGTGAAGGTGGACGAAATCGCGAAGCAGCGAAATCACGAAGTGGTGAGATCATGAGAAGATCTGGGCCGTAGGATCTGGGGTATCTATGAAGGCTCAATAGCCGTTAGATATGGTGAAGATGCAAGGAGGATAAGTCCAAGAGTCATCCAACTCCCCAAAACTATGAAAGAATCCTGGCCATCCATCGGGGACAGTCGTGGACCGTTGATCAAGAGGACGTGTGGTGAAATATCATCATGTTTCTGACTGGAAAGTCAAAGGAACGAGATTCCCTAACTTCTCAAATTTGCAATATGCGAAATTGTTAAATAATCTCAACCGTTAGATCGAGGCCAAATATGGACCGTTGATCAGGCACAACGAAGGCTTGTGGAGTTGCGAAGTCCCGATAAAATCTTGACCGTTGATCTAAGAGGGACGCGTGGTAGAAGATCATACCATGTCAAAGCTCCATCTCAGAGTTTCGTGCATTGCAACTTGGAGTGACGAGAACCTCCATCGAAGGAATCGCGAGATGAGAATTCACAATGAGATCTAGACCATAGATTCATCGAGATCGTGGACTGTTGATCTAAGATCCATTTCAGAGTTTCGCCTATTGCAACTTGAAGTGACAAGAACCTCCATTGAAGGAATCACGATATGCGAAATCACGATTTAATCGTAGCTGTCAGATCAAGGTGTGATATGAACCGTCGATCCAACTTCATTTTGGAGTTTCATGGATCGCAACTTGGAGAGTCGAGATGCCTCATCTCCAGAATCGCGATATGAAAAATTGTGATATGATCTGAGCCGTTAAATCAAGATCAGATATGGACCGTCGAATCATAGGACAAGTCACTGACTTGGAGTCAACGAAGCATGGTGTGGAAACTCGAGATATGCGAGATCGCGATAAGATCTGGACCGTTGGATCTATGGAGATTTAAACCGTCGATTAGACTCAATGAAGTTTATAAACTCACGAAATATAAAGTTCCTTTTGGCACAGCCTATGGTCACCGTCGATGGTTACGAGAAGGGAAGGAGTCAGTTCAGATAAGATCCATTTCGGGGTTTCGGGGATCGCAACTTGGTGAGTCAAGATGCCTCATCTCCAGATTCACGAAATGTGAATTCACAAAAAGAACTTTATGCATAAGTGCTTGGTCATAGCCATGGTCATATAAAGGAAGGAGCCAGCGTAGAAAATCTCTGTTTCGGAGCTTTGGAACTCGTAACATGGAGACTCAAGATGTCTCATCGTAGAATATCTGAATTGCGAAAGTGTGAAACGGGTAAATAACGCAAGAACCCATTAGAGTTAATCCAATGATGGAGGTGAACATGAGTACGATCAGAGGGATATTGATGCATGACACAGTGAAACTGCCAGAAACCATTGATGGTGTCTGTTAGAGAATTCGAAGAGACCTCTGTGTGATCGCCAGAGGAGATGAAGAGTCTCCAAACTTCATCCAGTGAAGGAAGAAAACTCTTAGAGGGAATGACAAGTGGATGAGCATTGAAGTTTGTAGCTGAAAATAGAAAGGATAAGCTCATCTAAGACAGAGAAGATGAAGAGCCTCAACTTCTAGAGAAGCTACGAAATCTAGATAGAACACCCAGTGATGATGAACGCGTGGGAAAAACTGTCGAAGAAGCTGAAGAGTCACGATAATGATGAGGCAGAGCACTTGAGATGTGGAGGAATTTGGTGCGGAGTGAGCATGTAGAGGCATGGAATATATTGCATGCACAAAGAGCACAAATACTAAAGCATGTTGAGAAAAAGAAGAACTTAGGGGTGTGCAAGGGGGTAGTGCGCAGGAGCAGAAATGCATAGTTGAGGAATGGTGCATTGAAGGGATATCGTGCATAGAGCATAAAAGGCAGAAGAACAGAAAGTGCAAGAGGTGTGTAGAAGACACTGATGCAGACAAGGCAGAGCAGTGTAACAGAACAACGATAAGGCTGGTAAGACATTGAATAACTTTATATCGTTGTAATAAGTTTTAGTAACAAAGAAATTATAATTCAAGGTGGTTGGGAGATGCTAGGGAGGACTGGTGTCCTCAAAGGTTCTAGTGGGTGCTTGAACACAGAGAGTTGGTGCTTCCTTCTAGTTGGTGCTAGAGAAACCAGGGAGTTGGTGCTTCCTTCTAGTGGGTGCTAGAGAAAAACAGAGAGTTGGTGCTCTCAGCAAGTTGCAACTTGAAAAACAGAGGTTGTATCCTCACAATGAGTTGGTGATTAAATGTATGATAATGTAAAGAATGTAAATAATACTTATCATATAAAGAAGAAGAGGTTTTTACCCTGTATGGGTTTCCTTGGGAAATTTCTGTCTCTGTGTTTCTCATATATGTGACTAATGTTGAATGTGTGATTGTTCATTTCCCTTCATTATTGTGATCATCATTGAGTGCCTTGTAAATATTTTAAAAGAAGCATCATTGTTTAAGCATGGTGACAACTGATTCACCCCCCCGCTCTCAGTTGTTCAACAATAATCTCTCTGAAACACACCTATGGAATAAGAGTATAGTCGGTCTTGAGAATTACAAGGGTTCAAAAAAATGATCGACACCTCGTGCCTAATCTTGAGTGTGAACATGAAGACAAGATCATGTCAATAGTTAAGAGAGAGGGTGAATTTGAAGTGAGAGAGAATCATGGCCACCACCACCTTCACTTCCATTATTGTGAAGCTTTGTCCCGCATATACTCAAGGTCTCGATGAGAAGGGTATAATACCATCAGATTCTTGAAATCCTTTTGCATGCCCTCAAAAAATCGTTGTGGATTGAACTTGTTGGAATATTTCCCCCATAAATCCTTGCTATGATGGATGGTGAGCACTCGAATCTAGGCAGACATGCCCTTTGGAAACTCCATAACACGTACTTTCATGTTTTTTTTTGAGTGCCTATCGAGGGAGCATCGATGCTAACACGTAAAGTCTTGGTGACTTTCAGGTGCTTATATATTGAGGACAGAACACTGGAACAAGACTTATGTGCATTGGAATTTTCCATCATCGATGGTTATGACTTACTCATCTGGAAATTTGCAATTTTTCCAAGTACCTAGGTGTGGCCCTGGCTATCCCCAGTTCTTGTTTGAGGTCTTGCGTTATGTAGTCGATATTTCCAACATCTACCTCGAACTTAGATCTCCTCTAACAAATGGTGGATTAATGATGTCTTGAATTTACAATGTCCATAAACACACAACATGTTCCCCCCCTCCAATGAATGATGGCTAAAACGTATTATAGAAATGAGGATTCCCTTCAAATTTTCTCTCTCCATAAGCTGTGCCTATGTACAAAGGATTAGGATTGCGAAATTTACATGATCATAGCCCCCTCTCGTGAGAGAGTCAATTTTGTACCTGCTCTTATACCATGTTGATTTTTTTCTATATGAGATAATATGATATTGATATATTATTACAATGATGAGTGTTCCATATATAGAGAACATGTGGTGACTATCCATGAAAGGATGCATCCCTTGGATAATAAATAGTTATTTATTATTATTATTACTTACTATATATATTATTTAATAACCAATAATTATATTATTAATTATTAATCTAGGATAATGTCTTTCCAATGTTTTCCAAACATCAACACTTTGAACCACCTCCCGTATGCATTTTTAACAAATAAGAAAGAAGAAAAGAAGAAAGTGCAGAGATGAGAGAAGTAGAAGAAAAAGAAAAAGAAAAAGTGGAGTAGAGACCAAAGTCAACAACACTTCAAAAGGTTTGTCAGTAATAGTAGTAACCAATAGCAGTCAATCAATAAGATCAAGTGCTAGTTCAAATATGGCCAATTAGGATTCGACCCTTAGGCTTCCTATGTTTCATGGAACATGAAGAGATGAAGCAGAAAAACATTGGTTCATGTGTGAAGCCATATGGTATGTGAAGAGAGTCACATATGAGGCAGCTAAGATCATGTAGTTGGAGACCACATTCAAAGATATATCTCTCATGTTGTACATGAAATATAAATTTATTGTGTTGGAAGGATAGGAAAGGTACCTCACATAGATAAAGAGAGATATCCTTAGAGATTTTTAGAAGCCTAATTCAGAGTCATAGTGTATAACCAAGATCAAGGAGAATAAGAAACAAGTTGGAGACATCGTGTGGGAATATGACCAGTGGTTGAAGATATTTTTGCACAAATTGACCTTTCAAATCCAAGATGTCCAACATAGAGAATGGTTTATCGCCACACTTTTCCCTCACATTCTATTCCCTCTCACACAACAAAAATTGATGACTCAGTCAAAATTCGTAGAGATTGCAATGTGTCTCGAGTCTATTCTAGGAGGTGGAGAGACATCCATTGGACCAAAGAAGGAAAAATAACAACTTGCAAACCTCTCCATGTAGTTGCAAGACATGGACAAAGAGAAAGTGAGGCATGGGAATGTATGTTGTATCATCTGACATGTATAAGGTCATGGTTGGAATGAGCATCATGCACTAGGAAATTACACGACAAATAGCACAGCGAACCCATTTCCAACCGGGCCACAAATTGAGTGGTGTGATATTTATAGATAATGGGTTCATGTACCTCCCCATTTCCAAATACTTCAAAAGTACCAAAATACAACACACACTCCATTTTTGTGAGTTATACAAATCTATGGGGCACAATGTGAACAAATTTCGGTCATTGCAGTTGATGAAGGAGCATACTAAAAATGCTTACCAGGTCCAAGAGGAGAATAAGGATGGATAGCATGGAGGATTTGACTATGGAGGATTCGACCATGGAGGCTTCAATAGAGGAGGCTTCTAGATAGGCCAGAAAGGAGTATATGGAAGAGGAAGAGGAAGAGGATATAGTGGAGGAGGAGGTAGAAAATCCACCTATTTCAAATTTGGAAAGATAGGCCACTTGTCACGGTTATGTACCAATCCACACACATTGTGTGGATATTTCCATAGCACAGAACATGTCAAGGAAGATTGTCTAGATTTATTGAAAAAATAATAAGAAAAAAGGGGGGCATTACAACATGGTGAATATTGAGGTGCATGGAAAATAGAGGATGATTTACAAGTAGTAACCTAAGGAGGTATCCACATAGGAACTAACCTACTGAAAGGAGAGTTCTCAAGACAACAATTAGAAGGAAAAATCATGAAACTAGCATAAGAACTTCCTAAGTTTGACGTTGCATAGAAAAATAAATTCATGTGTGATGCACAAAAGGCACTATAGATTCCTACATGCAAGGATTTGTGACACATAGATGAGATACCTATGCAACAAAATTAGTTCCTATGTAGTGTGAAATAGGTGATGAAAGAGGGACACATGTGTGAAGAGTTTTGACACATAGTTCATGAGGAAGCATGATGTGATATTTACCTACAGAATAACTTAAAGGACCAGGTAAGTGAGTTCTTGTAATGTTCTCTTAAAGTATTGGGCGATCCCATCATTACCAAGAAATTGACCCATGGGTTGACAATATGCATGGGGGAAGGTAAGATTGAAGATGTTATTTCTTACTTACTACCAAAGAGGGACGTGTGCCATGTCAGCAAGAGGAAGTGCATGGGTAGAGATTTCAAAATAAAAGTTGAATTAAGAAAGTATGATATGGAAGGGATCATGTTGTATGTAGGGCCTGATGTGAACATTTTCCCAAATAAATCATGGGAGTTGATAGGAAAACCAAAGCTAGTGTCTTCTCCCATTCAATTTAGGATAGAAAATTAGTACATGAGATATTAGATTGGAAGACTACAAAAGGTCTAGGTTGAAATTGATGGAGTAAAAACAAAATGGATTTTGAAGTAATTGAGATTATGGATGATTCATAACCCTACCCAGATCTACTTGGAATTAACTAGGCATTTGATAACAATGTCATAATGAATTTGAAGCAAAGGTAGATATCCTTTGAGATAGACAATATGTGTGCCATTTCTCTACTAGGTCCAGCCAAGGGTGATAGATACATTGAACTAGTGAATGAAGATGAAAAAATATTGACCATTGAGTATATATACAACATCATAGGGTGCAAGGAGGAATATGTAAACCAAATATTCGATAGTGAGTTGAGATAGAGGAGTTTTTTATCATATGACACAGATTTAGAGGATTCGATGACATGATGGAAGAATAAGCTATATGAAATGTCAACTAGAAGATGTGCATGAATCACCATATCAGTGTGTTGGGTTGGAATAGTGCTACACAGACTACTGAGGTTTGATGGGACGAGCCTAGTAGATGCATTCATAGTGTAAATGGAGGAAGTTGTGCTTGAAATTGTGAGGATTCAAGCAATGGGTATAGTAGTGAAAGGAACACCTGCATGTTGGTGAAAAATTCACCATGTATACTTACAGGACTCAGAGTTGGTGGTAGAGTTGTTGGAGTGTAGTGGGTAGACCCGAGGTTCAACATTAAATCACCAAAAAAACCCTAAAGATACCGACCCTTTCGGGATCACCTACAAGCATGTGAAATCTCACCCAAGGTACTTGTTAGTCCCTAAAGTTTCACTTGACTGTAAGAGGGAAATCTAGGGCATCATTCGTTTATTGAAAAGTATTTTTAAGGTTTTATGATTTGGTTTTTGTAGGGTGGTTGAAAACTGGGTCAAGATTACAGCATGACATGAAAATCAAGATCAAAACATAGCATATCCCACTGGCTGAATAATAGGTAGACACATATATGGACTAAACCAATTTAAGAAAAAGGAAGATGAAGTCTTCAAATTGTCAACTTCACAAGAGTTCTTGTCTCAATATATCATAAAGAAACAAGACTATCAGCTTGATATCATAACTTGAAAATTATCTCTACAGCAAAATTTTCATTGTATAAATTAATAGTCAAGAATCAAAATGCATTGCAATATGAATAATGAATTCAAGCATGAATAAAGAAATAAAAAAGTAGAAAAAAGAAGGTCTAACCATCCATATGTCTTTGCTATTAAGTGTCAATTGAACATAAATGCCTTTTACAATGTGTTCCACAAAAAGGTTCTCTAGATCTCCAAATTTTGGACCTCAACATGGTCTTTCTTCTATCTATTTAAACTATCTATAAAACTTCCAGATCCCATCATCTAGTATAGCCTTTAATGACTAGAATCGAAACGTATCTAACTCCTAAGGTATTTCACCCAAAAAATCTTCTACAACCCCAAAATAGATCACAACTCAACAACTTGATATAGCAAATATTGCCAGCATTACATTTGACTCTACAAAATAGGAATTTTGTTTGATTCTATAAAACAGATCGAAGTCTTAGCATTTCATTGACCAAAACGAGTAGGCTTTGCCATATTTCCTGAAAACATTTAAACATGATTGTAACAAATCTCCATGTTACCTTTAGGATATAATCACAGCAGTGGCTTTGGCATTTTTCTTCTTGATCTTTGTGGTTAGCACAACATTGTGCCAATAGAGTCTGAAATTAATCTCCCTTAGTTCTTTAAGCAATTCCCTTTTCTCTTTCTTCTTCTTTTTAAGACCTTGAATCCTTTCTTGCTGGTGAGCATTCCACTGTTCTATCTGTGCCTTCTCCTTCTTTAATTGTCTTATTGTTTTCTGAAATTCCTTGATCTTTTTCTTATCAGTTCTAATTTTAACTCTGAACCCTAAGCATTCTTCAGAAGGTGCAATTTCATTCAGGTTTAAGGCAACACTAGGTTCCTTGGCTTTAACCTAGTACTTTGAGACTAATTCTAAGCTATGTTCTTCCTCGAAACTTGATGAATCTAAAGCTCTAGGTACATCTGGTAAGCGATCTAAGTCTTCCAAGTAATCTTGTTTATCCTCAGGAGATTCATTGATGCCTTTAGCCATCCCTTTAGCTTTTGCTAATCTAGTTGAAGCTCTCGTTATAGGGCCTGTAGGTGGTGTAAGTATTCTTTTTCCTTTGCTGACAGATTTCTTGGACAATGGGGTCCTTTTTGCGCTTTTCCTGGTACTTGCTTTATCATTCTCAGAATCATCTTCTATGATTATGGTGTTTTCTTATTTGATTGATGGATTGAACATTTCCTTTGACTTCAACATATACTTGTTTGTAACCCTAGTCAAATTTCTTCAAGGTTTCTGTGATACACACACACCTTTAACCTTTTTCCCTTTGGTTGCAGCACTTCTTTTGTTGGTTGATGGTATTTCAGGCTTTACTATAGTTTGAGCAGCAAGATCATTATCTGAATCTGTTTCCCCTTTAACATATTCTTTAGGAAACGTTTCAATTTTGGGCTCCCATCTAGGTTATTTACTTCTGCTCCTCCTAGTCACCTTGATATCAGAAGACTCATCTTTCACAGGATTTTCATCAAAAATATCTCAGCTCTGTGTGATGGTCTTCCTCCCTCTACCTTTCTTCTTCTTATTAGACTGATTGATAGGGTTTAAGGATTGCGTAAGCCAACTCCAGGGCTTCTATAATTCATTCAAAGCAGACATGAATAGGGTTTTAATTAGAACTTGATGGAACAGACTTCTAGCATTGGTAGAAAGTGACTGTACTTTCTTGGACATCTTTGTCAAGATTTTAAGTAAACAATAAGGGAGATTTAAAGGGTAATCACCATTTAGATGCATTAGTATTCTGATATGGTAGATATAGACCAATGAAAACCTTCCTTCGCAGGTGATGTACCTGTGAATCACGACCAAAGGAGTGTGCCATTCGGGTCGAACCCAACTGCGAGGTATTCCCCTTCTCCAATCTGGATTCTACTTATCTAGAAGGAGGAATTGATTTACAAATTTAGTAACCACGTACTCTTTCTTCCACCATCTTTCCCCTCCAACCACGAGCTTGCAAACCTTTGCAATAGTCTTCTCTATCACTAGCATCAACATCTTACTGATTTCGACCTCGTGACCATCAAAATTCAGAACGAACTCCATGGAAACATGCTCATCACAACCCTGAAAAATGGTGAGAAACTCAAACCACCCAGCGTCTCTGAACCTTTGAGCCATATGAGGATAGGCTTCAAGAAGTTCCACATCCTCTGGTTCGATTCTGGCAACCTGTCTGCTCCTCTTTGGCACCATCAAACACAATTCTGCAACTGTCATCCTCGAGTTCCAAATTAGCCACCTGCAATTGTTAATGTATACCATTGCTTTGAATGGATACCTGCATTCCTCACTACAAGCCTAAAATAAGCCAACTCGAACAGGTAACATATAATGATCATCAAGCGACGGGTAATTTGAAATGAGTCCTGCACGCGTACACAACAGTTAGATTCTGAAACCGTTAGATTTGGAAATGATTGCCAAGCTTTCGTGGATGCATGCAAACTCTCAATCCACGATTTGTGTCATCAAAACAAAATCAGGATGGAAGGCACATATCATGGCATGATTATTTGGTGCTACGGGAATAGGCTTATTCCCATAGCGCATTTAACAACTTAGCAAAACTTGAAAATTGAAATTCAAATGACATATAAGGAGACACCTCAATTTTAAACAATGTGTTTTCAAAATCAAACTTAAATAAATTATCAAATACTGTAATGCAAACCACAAAATACCAAAATCGAAAAATTGAAATCGATTGAAAACAGAAAATGAAAAATGGGTAAGGAGGGTTTAATACAAGGGTTTCTCACTAAACCAGGACAAAATTAGAGACTAACAGTACGTATTGGGACTATAGGAACAAGGTTTCTAATGTCAAGGGGGAATATGAGGCATTAATCCTAACCATTCACTTAACATTCATGCATATATTTTGTGCATGAAATCAATAGATAATATATGATATTGATAATAACCATTCAAGCATTACATGTGCAAAATAAACATAACAGTAAAAAAACACATCATATCATCACACAGAGAAACCATATTTTGACGTGGTTCACCCAATATGGGATATGTCCTCAATGGTAGGATTCTTATATTATCACTCACCATCACCTGCTACAAAAGGTGCACACTGTGCTCATACATAATATATTATTTCTACCCGAAATTTCCCTTGCCATTCACACATATAGTGCACACTTATCTCATTCTCCCTTGCAACAAAAATTAAAATAATTTCTACCTGAAACCATTACATATTTATAAATTAACACTAGGTCTTATCCCATTACAAAATGGACCAAATTTTTTAATATATTCTAACTTTCCTCCACCTTTCTGCAAGATACCAGATATATAAAATATGCAGAACATAAATGAAATGCTAGAAATAACAGAATAACAGTAAAATATCCAGCATAATCTTCACAATACACATAAATGATTCACGAAATAGCAACAGAAATAGCACTTTGAATCAGATAGCAATGTTCACAGGCCTCTTCGAGGGGGAAACC
>ML786527.1:942764-953229 GCA_009831015.1 Picea engelmannii | reverse complement strand
TAATGTTGTAGAGAGAGAAATAATGTTCCATTTGTGTGACCCAACCAGTGGGGTCTGAGCCATCAAATTTAGTTACATCCACTCGCGGAAGGCGTATGTCCCTTTGAAAGTGATGTGGTTGGAAGGAATGGGAAGAAGTTTCATTTTCAGTCTTTTTAGGTGCATCCTCGAAAGGGTCATCGAGAGGGATTTTGAGTTTGGTGCAGAGTGCTACAACGACAGATTCAAGTTCATTTTTGACTTCCGCCATTGTAGACTTCACAGCTATCTGGACGGAGGCATTCATGGAGGCATCACGGGAGGCAATAGTAGCACTAAGTTGTTGCACTTCTTGTTGGGTCTCAAGTAAACCATGTTGCAGGGTGTTGAAGCGAGACTCTAGTTCTTGGTTATGGGTTTGGGCCATGATGATGAGTGAACTGAAAAGGGAGCGGGCGGGGTCAGAAATTTTTGCAGAAAAATGATATGGGTAAAAGTGATAAGGGAAAATAGATGAATCTAATGGAATAGGTCTCAAATAATGGTGAAAAAATGGGTGAACTGAAAAGGGTGCGGCGGGGTCATAAATTTTTGCAAAAAATGATATGGAGGAAAGTGATGAGGGCAAAAAGATGAATCTAATGGAATAGGTCTCAAATAATGGTCAAAAAAATACTAAGAAAGCTTTCCTGCTCTTAATAATCATCTCTGGGTCAGTTTCAGGTGTAGCCCGAGGCAGCTGTGTGGGTCTGCCTCTAGAAGCCACAGTAGAAACATTGGAGTTAAACAGTGGAGTCGCTAGGTTCAAGATGAAATCTTCAATGGTTCTGATGTCTGATGCACCTTCAGAATCATAAGCTCTTTGTCATTCTATCCCAGGGAAAAGTATTCAATTCATTCCCTGACAATGATTCCATAAATGTTAGCACTAGATGTAACCTCCAGATTACATTGAAGTAATCCCAGTACCCATCAGTTTATATGTCACAATGAATAATTTAAAGAGGTAAAAAGGGCGTAGACTCAATAAAATATCGTTTTAACTCGTAAAAATGGACCAACATGCACAAGAAGTTGAGGTATTGATTCAAATTTATTCGGTAAGTTGATATTAAGTGTGAGCATAGGGAGGACTTAGTGAGAAAGATGAGCGAGACTGTTATGAGAATTAGGCCTTCCAACAACTCGAAGAAGACAAAATTAGACTCAGAATCACTCTTAAGCCTAAGTTCAGACACTGAAGCATGTCCAAACAACACAGTCATAACAACACCATGATCAAACCTGCATCATGATGCAGCTACAACAACTTGACTGGATCATCCATGCCTGGGCCATTCAATGTAAGAGGGGAAACGATAACCCAGGAAACTAATTAAAACTGGTCCAGATACTACTGTGATCAAACCTACATCAAAACAACATAACTACCCTTGACTAGATCATCCATGCCTGGGTGTTCTAAAACAACTATTACAGAGAAATGAAAATGAAAATGAATTTCATTAAAGAAGAAGTCTTAAATACAGATACTTAACCAGAAGAACTAGAGCTTCGTTAAAACTTTACAATACGGGAGCCTTTCTCAACCATCGACCCTAACAAAATATCAAAATGAACTCTATATACTCAAAACAATTCACCACTGACAGCAGAGGTGTGCTCAAGTATTTTCATTCAAAGGTGTAGGAGGGAGCGAGCGGTGGTATCAGGAGGTGGTAAGAGGTTTATATCAGAGGGGGGGGGGTAGTGGTAAGTGGTTTAGCACTAGGGGGGGGAGGGGTTCCAATTTGATGAGGAGGAGCCATGTTTCCATGTTAGTGGGGGGCCCATGCAAGAAATCCACCTGCTCGGAATGCCCCCCCTCGTTAAAGGAAGAATGTTGGAGGGGGTCCGATATGGGCTATGGGCTGTCAATTTGAGCACGCCCCTATTGACCATTAAGATCAACGCTCCCAATAGCCATGAAGTGCCAATCCATTGGGCCATCCAAATACTTAGGGTAAGATGCATTTGGTGGGTTTTTTAGCCCCTTGTTTTTCGCATTTTTTCACCCAGGGCTCAAATCCTATGTGAAAATAGCCCCCCTAAAAACATATGTGCTAACAAATCCCTTTCAATCATCACTTTGTTGTAATTTATATGCATTGATGCGTGATCATTTTTCACTTTTATCAACTCCAAGGTCATCGATTCTATGCACAAATTTATCTCCTATGTAATACTTGTTTGTAACCCCTTTCATACAATCATCAACAACTATGAAAAGACTAACTCAATGTGACTTAATTCTTATGCTTTCTCCTACATCTGTATTAAGGGAAATGTTATAGCCTCTGGTGATATATTTATCATTCGGTTCTCTACTAATACTTCTGATGGGTGAGAGGTCGTCGATCTTTCTTCTATAATATTCGATGTATTATTAATCTATTCTTCCTCTATCATTTTCTCTTGTTTTATCTTGGCTGCTTCCAAAATTTGTTGTAATGAAGATACCTATTCCTGCACATACATGTGTATCTCCGCTTATTTCTATGTCATGTGCTTAACCGCTTTTTCCATCACTTCCTTTACATGATCTCCTATTTTCTCTAAGTCATCTTATCTCAAGGCCTAGGTGGCCATTTCCTTGACCTCTTTTCTATTCTTTCATTTATTTATTGGTTTTCACTTATCTTGTTCTTTCATCTTCTCTTCAGGGAACAATATTGTCTTCTATGTGTCTCCTTCACCATTTCCTTGTCCTTCATGTTATTGTTCTTCTTCTTCTTCTAGATAATTCTCTTGTTCTGTCTCTATCTCTGGTGGTGTCTCTTTCTATGGTTGTTTTGTTTCTGGTACTAGGGATTTCCATTCTTCCTCCCAGTCTTATATAATCTTTCCAACTTCATCTCCTTGAAACCTATATATGAGCATCAACCACTGCTCATTTGGGTCCTTCTTGGCTTGGATATACATATGGTTTCTTCTAGATTTAAAATTCACAATCCCCTTGTATGCTTCCACTACATGTAATTATGATATGTGGAGAAGAAGGACGAAAGTATTTTTATAGGCATAGGAACATTATATTTGGATATCAGTTGTTACAGGATATGATAGTTCAAAAAGGGAAAATACTTCAGCCAAAAAGGAATTGAAGAATAATAAAAAAATAGCAATGGATTTCATCTGGGAAGGATTACCTAATCCGATAAGAGAAAAGGTTGGTAAATGTTAATCAGCCAAAGAACTTTGGGATAATTTACATGACATATATTCTTCACCCATCGCAGTTAAAAAAATTCCAAAGAAGATGCAAATACAGATCAAGAAGAATTATGTTCACCATGTCAAATAGATTCATAAGATGAAGAGTACATAATCACCAGAGGTATGTTGTTTTGCTTCAATTATGAAAAACACGGACATCTTGAAATAGAATTCCATGAAGAAAATGAGACAAAAAAACTAATTGAAAAGGAGGACAATTGTAAAGCAGAATTGACTAGTGATTTAGATGAACTAAGAGAAAAAAACAAGTCACTCAAGAAATAATTGATGAAACAAAAGGAAAGTGTTCACATTTTTGAAGAATCCCAACAGGTCATCGAGAAATTAAGAACTCAGCTAGAAGAAGCCAGAAATATTGAAGAAAATCTTGAATATCAAAAGAAGTATTTCGAAGCCAACATATAAGCACAAAAGGAAGCAGCATAAATGAGAGAGAAAATATTGACAGATCATCTAAAGGAAAGAACTAACAATCTAAACCATCTTGAAGAAGAGCTTGGTCAACAAGAGAAAGGACTTGAAGAATAAATAATCACATTAAAAAATCATCTTGAAGAAGAGAAAAGGAAAAATAAGCCATCAAGTCTTAGATAATGAAGAAAGAATAAGAGGTTGAGAAGATTGAAGAATAAGTTGTCACATTGAGAAGTAAAATCATCAAGCTCAACAAGAACGGTGAAGAGACAGAAACATCCACATCAGTTATAGAGAATGAAGAGAAGCACTCTAGGTTGCTAGAAAAGAATAATGAAGAAAATGGAAAGAGCTATGCAGAAGTACTCAAAGGAAGGAATCATGGTCAACCAGAATCTAAGAAAACTATTGAAGATACATATTCAAGAAGACCATTCATTTTCAAGACACAAAGAAACTTCAATTGTGATCATGATCAGTCAAGGAAACAATTGAGAAGGACTATGCCACAAAGAATATCATTCACTCCTAGGAACGCAAACTTATTTTATGGTCATTGTTTTTATTGTACTAAATTTGTACATAAGGTTGCAGATTGCATGGATTATAAAATAAATTTTCAAGCAAGAAATGCCTGTGGCCCCATGCAACATTGAATGTTACAAATGTCATAACTATGGACACATAGCTACTGATTGTATAAGCATGATCGATACTTCCATGAAAGAGAACACTGACATCAGATGTAAGAAAGTATGTATAAGAAAAAAAGAAGAACAGGTGAAAAAATACCAGGTCCCAGATATCGCAAGATTGATGATAAAAAAATATGAAGAAAATTCTATAGAGAAAAAGAAAGATGTCAGATACAGAAAGGTTTGGAAAAAAACTGAAAGAAAAGAAGGACGGTTAAATAAGGAACGAGTTCAAGAGATTGTACTTTTAGGCATTGTAGTGAAAGATGAATCCATGGACAGAAAGAAAGAAGTCAAAGCTCAGAGAGATGATGAATCTACCAATCAAGATGATGATGAATACATATCATAGCAGGAATTGTTCTAAGCCATTCGTCTTAGAGATTCCCAGGTAACATGAATATTATATAGGGGGAGTATATGTGATAGATTTGACAAACCAAAGAACCATCCTTTGATCATCTTGCAAAGTTTAAATAGACATATCCAGACCAGTCAGTTAGCAGAAGTACAATCAGTTGTAGTAGTGAATACTTCATGATAGTATAATGATAAATGGGTCAACATTATGGATAGTGTGCAATAGATTCTTGGATAGTATCGACAGAGATGGATTCATAAGAACACTTAGCAGGTTTGGACAGATATATGACAGAAGACGAGAGCATGGATTCATAGATTGGTTCAGAGAGTGGTTCAAAGACAAAGGAACATTATCATAATGGATGATAATTACACAAGAAATGGCTCGAACAATGCTAATGGATTCAAAATTAATAGATTTTTTTGGACACATGCAATGCATACAACAATTCACATTCAAAATAAAGTAATGCTCAAAAAACAAAAATGGCAAAACTTCCTACGAGCTATGGAAAGGAAGATGAGCAAATGTGAAGCACTTTAGAGTATTTGGAAGAAAATTCTACATCAAAAGAGAAGATGACAGAATGGGAAAGTTTGACTCTCGTTTGGACAAAGGAATACTTTTTGGTTACTCAAGTATAAGGAAAGCATACAAGTGTTACAATCTGAGGTTGAACAAATTTGTTGAAAGAATCAATGTAACAATTGATGAAACAGGTGGACAAGAATTAAAGGAAGAAGAAAATGAATCAATGGAACAACTTTACAAAGAAGAAGTAGAAGATGAAAAATAATTCTACATCGAACAACCATAAGGATTTCAGTTGTCAGAGAACGTAGATTACGTGTGCAAATTGAAGAAGGCCTTGTATGGTCTAAAATAGGCTCCTAGAGCATGGTAATCTAGACTGGATAAATATCTATAATAGGAAGGGTTCAGAAAAGGAAGTGCAGACATAAACCTCTACATCAAGGTAACTCAAGATAGTATTTTATTAATTGAATTTTATGTTGATGATATTATTTTTGGAAGCAATTATGACAGATTAAGCCAAAAATTTGCAAAGGATATGGAGAATGAATTTGAAATTTCATTACTCAGAGAACTATCCTTCTTTGTGGATCTTTAGATGCATCAAAACAACCAAGAAATTTTTATTCCTCAAACTAAGTATATCAAAGAAAGGCTAAAGAGGTTCGGAATGGAATATTTCAAACCAGTTACCACTCCTATGCAAGCCAGTTGAAAATTTACCAAAGATGATGATTCAAAGTCTACAAACCAGAGTAATAAAAGTCAATGATTGGTAGCTTACTATATGTGGCAACATCCAGACCAGATATAATGCAAGAAGTTGGATAGGTGTAACGATTTCAAGAAGCACCAAAGGAGTCACATGTCTTAACAGTGAAGAGGATTTTCAGATATCTCAAAGGAATAGAAGAGTTTGGATTATGGTATCAAAAAGGAAAGGATCTATCACTTATTGCCTACACAAATACAGATTGGGAAGGTTTCATTGATGATCTATGAAGCACCACTGTAAAAGCATTCTACATGGGTGAGTGTTTAGTATCTTGGCTAAGCAAGAAACAATCATCAATATCTTTATCTACAGTCGAAGCAGAGTATATTACAACAGCAGGATGTTGTACATAGGTTCTATATACAAAACAAACTCTGACAGATATACAGGTTGAGTATTATGAGCCCATTCCAATCTATTGTGATAATACAAGCGCCATCAGTATCGGAAAGAACCTCGTGATACACTCCAAGACGAAGAACATTCCAATCAAGTATCACTTTCTATGGGAACAGGTTGTTGAGAAGAACATGAAAGTTGAATATGTGGCCACAAAAGAACAAGTGGAAGACATCTTTACAAAATCGCTTCCACAAGAAGCCTTTTAGTATCTTCTCCAGAGGCTCAGAGTAATTTCTACTCCAAAATCAATGCTTTTGAATGCTTATCTTATATGTCTTAGATTTACACGAGGAGGCACCATAAAGAGGAAAGTTTAGGGAAAGAGATCAGTTTCAATAAGAGTTTAGTCAGGGGGAGTATCCCCAAGGAAAGTTCAGTTAGGGGGAGAAAGCCTGAATGGAAAGATACATTTTCCATTGATGACAAAGGGGGGGAGATTTATTAGATGCAGATCACACAGGCATGGTTCCAGGGGGAGCGATGGTCACAAGGAGAGAATGAGTGATATGACTTCAGTATTGCATGACATGACTTCAGTATTGCATCAAAGTGTTTTCATCAATGCCAAAGGGGGAAAATTTTTATTAATTGCGTTGGTTGTCATTGATGTCAACCCCTGAATAAGGTCTGGTAGTGAATTCTGGTAGCACAAAGCTTTGTGTAATGGACCCAAGTTTGTTTTATGAATAATGGTATGAGTTTTGATATATTTATAGGTAAAACTATTCTATATGGATATTACATGTCATTCCATTTCCGGTGGTATGTGGAATGTCACATAACTCCTCACGGTTAGAGAGTTATGGCCATGTGAAGTTGGGGAACCCTCATGACTCATCTAGAAGCCCCAAAAGGTAAAAGTAGTCAAAGTGTTTGCAAAGAAGAAATTATTTAAATAATAAAGTGAATTGATGAGTGCTATATAAGTCAAAGAGGATGAAAAAGAAATTATTTAAATAATAAAGTTAATGGAGAACTTACTAATTATGGATAGTGGTTAAATTAAGTGGACAAGTGGTTATAAGTGGGTTAACCCTAAAATAAGGAAAGTGGGTTAAGATGGTTAGAAGGTAACCCCTTGAGGAAGTTACATAAAAGTATAAATAAGAGGCAAGAGTCTCTCATTCAAATTACACTTGAATATCATCGAATATTCATTTTTTTAAAGGTTATTTAGGCAAGTATTATTGATAGACAAAAAGTGCGACAGAAAAAGTGTGGTAGGAAAAGTGCAACCGGAAAACTGTGGCAGAAAAAGTGTGGTAGGAAAACTGCAGAAGAAAAAGTGCGGAAGGAAAATTGTGGCAGAAAAAGTGTGGCAGTAAAATCATAGCAGGAAGGCAGAAAAAGTGTGGAAGAAAAAGTGTGGCAGAAAAATCACGACAACAAAATCATGGCAGCAAAACGCTACAAGAACAAAAAAGGTATGGTTCTCCTATGTGTAGTGTTGAATTTATGAATCAAGTTGAGGGTTTTCTTTGTAAATAGGTCAGATTCCCTCTTGGGAGTTTATGGCTTGTTGTAGAGTTGATCTAAGGCAGATCTACTGAAGTCTAATTTTGGTTCATGTTTGAGGGATTTTGGTTGAGGTATGTTGCTGAAGTTATTGGTACAAATAGAGGTTGTATAATAGTGAGGTTCTATCACATGGTTTGAGGTACTGACTTGTGGTATAGTGTTTGAGGTATATGTGATCAGATCAGATTGGTTAATGAGTATACAGTGATAGGTTTCTCAATGACATATTCAATTTTTACATTTGGGTACATAGTTGAGACAAGTAGTTGATGAGTTGGCACATACATGAGGTGTATAGTTGATGATGTTGGTTTTCTAACACTACCAATGCATCCATGTGTATTCCACTCAGGTTTTCTAACACTACCAATGCATTGATCCTATTATCACCGAATTCTTTTGTGAAGTGGTTGCCGTCATGAATGAGCAAAAATCATCCATCATTTCACTCTATTTCTTCCCCTTAATACTTATTTTCATGTCTCTATTCCGATACTGCAGAATTATGTTCCAGTACCATTTTGTTCCAGTACTACTATGTTCTAGTACTACAGAATTATGTTCTGGTACCGTTTTGTTCCAGTACTGCTATGTTCTGGTACTGCAGAATTTTGTACCAGTACTACTTTGTTCTAGTACTATCCTGTTCGAGTACTATCTATTCTAGTATTGCATAAACCTTCTCCATTACTTATCTAGTACTGATGCCAAAGTGATATGATCTTTGTCATGTGCTTAAAATTGTTTTCACTTCAGGTAATTGGAGGTATGAGATAATCTTTTCATGTTATTTCTATCAAGGATCATTTAAGTCTTGTGTTGAACTGTTCTTTACTCTCATATACATCTTCCTCCTACATTTCTACACTCACCCAATGAATCATCCTTGTTATCCTTTAAGGAGATATTTTCACATTTATCTCTATATGATAATGGGTGCCTCTATCTTATTACCTCAACATTTTGAAAAATTAATTGCTAATTGAAATATCCATTGAAAAGTGGTGACACCGTTATGTCTAATACTAACCTAGTTGATTCAACAAGTTCTTATCCAAGTTTATCTTGGGAGGTATTGATGAAAACCTCATGTGGTGGACCACCCTTGCAAAACCTCAATGAACTTTCATGAGAACCCTAATAGGATTAACTACAAGGACCTCTTAATCATTATCTGAGATGTTCCATTATACATTGAATAGATGAGATTTAATTCTAATGTGGATGATGTCACCCTTGGGATAAGTGCAAGCAATTAATTATGTGCCTAAAAATTCTAAAACACTCTCGTACCATCTGCCTTCCTTATACTCTAAAGTTGTCACTGAACAATATACATCATTCTAAATATTTTGAGTAATATAATAAAAAGGAAGTATTAGGAAGTACAGGTAAACCCGTCGAGGTACTGAACAGGCCTGCTGGCAGCAGGGCCATGCTTGTATGGTACTAAGGTAAACCTGTCGGGGTACTGAACATGATTGTTGGCAGCAGATCTATGTCGGGTAAAGGGAGTTAAAAAACATAAAGTGGCACACCTAAAACTGAACAAAAACCCTTGGGTCTCATTCTTGAGAAATCATTATCAAATCAAGGCTAGGAGATGACCTTTATATATCTCGGATGGTGCTCCTAAGAACCTGTTGACAGGCGAAATTGATCGTCCATCAACTGAGAGAGTGGAACCGATCCAGGGTTGTCTAATAACCCAAGCCATTTGGAATGAACCACCCTAACGGGTTTAATGGCTCCGTTGGCCATTCTAAGGTTCTAAGAAAACCAAAGAGAAAACTAATCTAAACTAACTAATCTAACTAAAACAAATAAAACAAACTAAACTAAATAAAACAAACTAAACTAACTAAATAAAACAACTATTACTAAAACAAACTAATACACTAATCTAATTAAAATTAACTACTAAAACAAACTAAAACTAAAACAGAACTAAACTACTCTAATTAACTATATATACACAATCTACTAATTACTACTATACTAACTCTACTAATTAGTTGTCTAACTACTTATTGCACTATAACTTATTCACAAATATACAATATCTACAACTGGCAGATTTAAATAAAACCTGTAAAACTCATTTGCTTTCTGCCCTAAGACAGCTAGAGATTTTTTTTTATTTTTATGATTTTATGAACAAGAAATAGTACTCACTGAAATTAAACCATCTAATATACTAACTACAAATATATCTAATTAAATACTAACGAATACACTAAATGAATAAACAACAAACTGACCTAGAAACGCTCCAGATTTGACCTATGTATGATGACTTCGAAGCTGGTCAGAGGAAGGAAACTTGCACCGGATGATCCAGAAGCTTCTCGTAAATGATAGGCTACACTGCTCTTTGAGTTGTTTACAGGACAAACAAGACATAAAAAATCATAACAATTATATGATTTATAAATCTCTGCAATAAGGGAAACCTGTTATGCAAAAACTTATACTTAATAATCCAATTAATGAAGAAGAGAAATCTGT
>ML786527.1:920246-934361 GCA_009831015.1 Picea engelmannii | reverse complement strand
AGGTTTTGAATGTTCATATCCAAAGCTTTTCTAAGACCTTGCAGTAAAGCCTCATATTCTGCAGTATTGTTAGTACATTCAAATTCTAGTCTACAAGCCATTAATGTCTTGTTACCTGTCGGATCAATAATGATGCAGCCTGCACCAGCTCCTTCTTTAGACTTAGAACCATCGAAATATAGAGACCAAATTTGGTTTCCATCAGGCACATGGGGTTGTGGCATAGAAGCTGTTGGTTGCATATATGCTACGGTCTCGGACCGTTGTTCTGGATTGTTGATAGGTGAAACCTCAACCATGAAATTTTTGAAGAAGGTTTCCATCCTTTGGACTTCAGGCGAATCAACAGCAGGTGTATATGGTTCATTAGGATCATTCAAATCTGTGACCGTGAACTTAAGGTAACACTCACAATTCACCCTGGTCTTGTTAGGCTTACCGTTCTCTGGAAGCCATAAGTGAGACCAGTCTATTGAGAAGTAACCATGTAGCTTCTTCGACCAGTCCCTGTTTAAAAACAAACCATACACTTCTGGAATGTCCACAACGATTATATCAATAACCTGATGAACCTTTGGGTTAGACAATAATCTAATCAATACATTTTTTAGTTCGCCTATAACTTTAACATTTGTCCGATCAAGTTGTATGATTTTCAAAGTAGATGGTTCCACTTCAGCGTTAATCTTTTGGTAGACAGACCAAGGCATCACATTAGATGATGCTCCTGAGTCAACCATACAATTATGCACATTTCTGTTGAAAATTTTGAAAGTTAAAAGAAAAGGAGGTACATTCTTGCGAGTACTGAGAGTAGTATCTTGTGGTTTTTTACTTGCAATTTCTAATGCTACTTTATCTACATTATTTACATTATTTACAGGAGCTACAAGAAGGATTCCTTTATCTTGAAGATCAAGATTATTTTTAGTGGGAGTCTTCTGCGGAACTTTGCTTTGAACAACCTTGTTACCAATTGAATTACCATTTTTGCCGTTCTCTGAAATATTTTGCAACATTTTTTGTAACAAAAATGGAAACTTCAACAACTCATAAATAGAAATATTAGCCCTTAACTTTTTAAGATCTTCAACAACATCATAATCTAAGTTGGGGATGACATTACTTTGTTTAGTTTCTACTGATTTAGATTTCTTTGGAGGTGAAGTTGTAGTGTTCTTGGTAGAAGGCTTGTTTGTTGTCTTACTCCTAGTGTTATAAGGGTGAACAGTCTCGAAGTTCGCTTGAAAGATACTATCCGAGAAGTGTCCAAAGATGTTTGGAGAAGACTCTTCTTCTTGAACTTTCTCCTGTTTGACTTCCTCTTGAGGGATCTCGGGAGGCATCAAGTTATCTTGGGCTTCTAGAATTGTCTGAAGAGCACATTGCAAACTTTCTAGATTAAGGCCTTCGGTGGTTGAGTTAGGTCGGTTGGTAGGAAAAGGCTTTCGGAAAGGAGGTTTGTAGGGTCCTTTGCTCGAGGAAGCTTCTTCAGTTGACCTTTTTAAGTCTATAACTTGATTCGACAGTTTTTGAAAAACTTTAGTTAAATTTTCCAAATCAGAGTTTTCAGGTTGTGTTTTACTTTGTGTGGGTCTGGGGAGGATTTCAATCTTCTTTTTGGAAGAAGAAACAGTCTCAGTTTTGTTGCTAGAAGAGTCCTTAAGACTAAGTATGTCTTTTTCAATCTGACTAGCCTCCTCGAAGGCTTCTAACAACGTGGCCTTTTTAGATCGTTTAACCCAAATAGCTATACTTTGATGTAAAGATTTAGTGTAGTAAGCTATTACAAGACTCTCAGCAGGCATAGAATCTGTAGGGATTCGATTTTTAAGTGTTAAGAATCTTTGATTAAAATCTTTAACTTTTTCTTTTGGGTTCATTTTTAAGCTTGAAAGATCCATGACTAAGACTTCCGGAGGTTTACCATCTCCGAATTTTTCCAAAAAGCATGACTCAAACTTTTCCCAAGACACTATGGTATGGGGCTATTGGGTAAAGTACCAAGTGGATGCATTACACTCAAAAGTATAAGGGAACAACCTACAGACAACGTCTTCATGTTCAACATTGCGGATTCTAATGGCTAACATAAATTTTTTGATATGATCTTCAGCTATCTGTTTTGAATCGGGATCGAACTTGGGAAGCCATTTCTCCGGGTGCTTAGGTAAAGGGTGCTGAGCTCCAGGTACAGCTACAGCATCCTGATCCAGCCAGGGTCTAGCAGGGTTGTTTTGATTTTCCATTGGGGTAGTGGGTGTGGAAGGCTGAGAAGGTGAATTGCCTTCGTCAGAAGAGGAATCTCCTCTAGGAGAGGAAGGAGATGAGGGAGGTGGTGAAGGAGGTATCCCAGATCCTCCTACAGCAGGATTTGTGATTGGATCTGTAGGATTCACAGTGAGGTTAATGTCACCTAACTGTTCTCTGATATCAGATAAGTCTAAAGGTTGACCCCACGGATGGTTTGGTTGCCTAAGACGAGCTAAGGCACTATGTGTTTTGATAAGAGATTGACGGATAATCTCTTGCGTGTCACCACCTGTAGGATTAGGGGTTGCTGGCTCAACTGTGATCTGCGGATCTTCAGTTGAAGTAGTTGTTGTTTGAGGGGGAATATTATCTTGTGAATAGCTTCTGGTCACTATAGGTGAGAAATTAGGGGGGGAAGGAGTCTTGCGACCGCCTCGTGCCATTAATTAAGTTCAGGCCCTCCTTCTAGTGCCATTTGTTGACGGGCGAAATTGATCGTCCGTCAACTGAGAGAGTAGAACCGGTCAGGGGTTGTCTAATAACCCAAGCCATTTGGAATGAACCATGCTGACGGGTTTAACGGCTCCGTTGGCCGTTCTAAGGTTCTAATAAAACCAAAGAGAAAACTAATCTAAACTAACTAATCTAACTAAAACAAATAAAACAAACTAAACTAAATAAAACAAACTAAACTAACTAACAATAAATAACACAACTATTACTAAAACAAACTAATACACTAATCTAATTAAAATTAACTACTAAAACAAACTAAAACTAAAACAGAACTAAACTACTCTAATTAACTATATATACACAATCTACTAATTACTGCTATACTAACTCTACTAATTAGTTGTCTAACTACTTATTGCACTATAACTTATTCACAAATATACAATATCTACAACTGGAAGATTTAAATAAAACCTGTAAAACTCATTTTCTTTCTGCCCTAAGATAGCTAGAGATTTTTTTTTATTTTTATGATTTTATGAACAAGAAATAGAACTCGCTGAAATTAAACAATCTAATATACTAACTACACATATATCTAACTAAATACTAACGAATACACTAAACGAATAAACAACAAACTGACCTGGAAACGCTCCAGATTTCTCTTGTGTATGATGACTTCGAAGCTGGTCTGAGGAAGGAAACTCGCACCGAATGATCCAGAAGCTTCTCGTAAACGATAGGCTGCACTGCTCTTTGAGTTGTTTACAGGACAAACAAGACATAAAAAATCATAACAATTATATGATTTATAAATCTCTGCAATAAGGGAAACCTGTTATGCAAAAACTTATACTTAATAATCCAATTAATGAAGAAGAGAAAGCTGTCATTCACAAACTGAATCAAGCAATTGCTATGTTTTTTAAATGCTGGAAGAAATCAGATATGGATTATATTGATTAAATTATATCATTTGCAAAAGACTAAGATAGCTAAAGTAGTCATTAACCAAATGCAAATTGATACACATAAACATAAAACAAAATATTGATATTATGAAAAGCTAAAGCTGTAGCAGAATATCAAATTTTGTCTCAGTCTGTATTAGAATTCCATATCCTTGTTCTCCCATGAATGAGGATGATGTTATTACAAAAATAATGAGTATTTATAATTTTTTCCACAGGGTAAAACCTCCCTGTGGATAGTATCAAATTGTTTACATAATCTGGGAAGATATTCCCAAAATCAACTAAACTAGGAACTAAAATGAAACTAAAATATTTCAAATATCCTCTAAACTGTCCATCCAATCCAATGCAATTTCGAATTCATCTGAAATGGACCAAAAATAACAAGTTAGAGAGATATTTTACGAGCAAAACAATAAAAATTTGATTCCATAGACTTAGCTATAGAATCATCTAATTCTGTAGCTAGTCTAAAATAATATACAGAATCGGAATTGAAATCAAATCAAATCTTTTAAAAGAATTAAATCCAATTATCTTCCAATAATCATTTTAAAACGAATCATTTAAAATTCAAATGATTTTATCATTCAACATTAAACAGGATCAAAAGTGATTCAACCGAACACAGAGATAGGAATACTCTGTTGTTTCGTTACCACAAAATTGGGTCTTCAGACTCATAATCGAAAAGTAATAAAATTGTTTCATATCCAATTGAAACTGATAATGAAACATATCATATGTGATACGATCTAATCCAACACAACCATTTTCCACTTGTTATAGTTGTAACGATATAGCAACAAATCATTTAATCGAATGCAAAGAAAGAACTACTTTGTTTCGATTATCGTTACAAGTCGGGTAAATGAAATCACATGTAACAGCATCATAATCGTGTCTCAACAAATCGAATGAGATCGTTTTGATATTCAATCGAAAACATAACAAATAGCAAATGCTTCGTTATACTTGCATCGAACAGAATGATCACGATAACTGTAAATCAAAAATATTTAGGCTATGAATGAATTCAAACCATAACCGACACATAACCAAAAACGTGACAGGATCAATCAAACAAGATTTGTCATAGATTTCAATTATTGATTCTTGCATAGTCAACAGACAGGATCAATTAATTTTGATCACAATCATTTTAATCAAACGGATCGTAACAGAGTTTGACCGATTCATTTCACAATTTAAAATACAGAGCATCAATTATAATCTGAAATCGATTCGTAAAACGAATTTGCCAACTTAGAACAAAAACAAATCAATTCAGCTAAGGATTTTCACCCAATTGTTATGATTCGGATTCATTTCCAATTCAAGCACGGATGTCATTTGAGCGTATTGTTTTCATCAAAGAAACAGGTTCAATTACCTTGGAATCAATCAAATATAGAACATCATCGTAACAGGTATTCTCCCGAAACATTTACCAGTCCTAGCATACCAATGATAATGAAATCGAATCCAGGCAAGATTGTAACAATCAAACTCAATAAAACCGTTTATCAACTATAGCACACGGATCATAAACAAATCTAATCTGAGCATGATACAAACCAAATCATTTGGAGACAAACCATTAATTTTATAAACTAGTCAATCAGATCTCAAAACATACCACTCAAATCCAATCGGAATCTAATGATTGCTAAACTAGGAATAACCATATCATATAATGAATCGAAATTTGTTTGATTCAAAGCCAGTCCATATATAGAATGCATGCAATGTAATAGAGTCATTCAATGATGTGAACAGAACTGTTTGAAAACTGAATCACAAACATTATATCCACCTAGATTATTTACACAATGAAATGAAATTTTCCATACCTGTGTAGCGACGAGGCTGCTCAATTATACCAGCTTGGAATTTACAACAGCCGTGGCTGATTCCACATTCTTGAACAAGATAGAGCCGGTCGTCTTTTGTTTCTTATCTGTCGCTTGTATCTTGGCCTTTTGACTGGTCAACAGTGCAATCTGGTCTTCCAAAGATTGAATCCTTGATTGAAGAATCGGAACATCAAGGTAATATCGCTCTAACCATGAACTGCATTGGTCACAGGGTGGCTGCGTAGGTTTAGACAGAGCAGGCGAGGGTTTGGGTGAACAAGTGAGGGTTTCACAAGGAAACTTAATGCCTGGGTAGTTAGGGTCGTCTTGTAGGAAAGGGGGTAGGTTTGATACAAAATCATACGAGGGTTCGGCACACAAACCTTGCGAATAGGGATATTCATTGGCCAAGAACCGCTCCACTTCTGAATCGGAGTCCTCACTCAACATGATAGGGTTAAGCTCGACAGGGGGTTTTGGCTTGTTTCATGCCATCTGTGAAATCAAACGTGCATTCTTCTTCCCTTTAACATTTGCAGTAAGGTTCGCCTTGGGCTTTTTGCTCACAGGCTTAACAGTCTCAACACTCTTAGTCACAGCGTGGGGTAGGTCGATAGGAGGGTCGGCCGAGGGTTTAGGTAGTAGGATATGGTAGGGCACTGGGGGTACAACCTTGACCTCACTCACCATAGGTTTGTCAACCTGTGCAAGGTTCGAATCCTCAAAACCATTCCGAGCCACAAAATTGCTCCAACTATCCTCGAGCAGACTCAAATGAGAGACAACAATAAGCTTTACCCATAATGAAAAAGGATACTATCAGCCTGGTTTCTTTTGTACTTCTTCGACATTTTAAACAGGCTTCTATGCAAATAATAGGGCATATTGAGCTGATAACCCATAAAAAACCATAAGAAAATGCAGGTGGTGTAGGAACACAAACCCGTATCGACCCTCACAGGTGATAAACTGTTTGATTATCATCAATAAATCATGCCAATGTTGTTTAAGCATGGTCACGGGCATACCTCTATCACAGGAGGTGATTTTGCGCAACTGGAAGAGAAGTTTCCATGGGACCTCCTCAACTTTGCAATTCTTGGACCATCGTTGTCCAGTGGCAGGCAAACCCGTAGCAAGACTGATAAACTATTCATCAATTTCCAATTGTGTATTGCCGACCTTGGCTCGACAGCCATCGAAGTTCATAGCAAACTGTCAAACCACACAAAGGTTAAAACCATCGAAACGTTCCACGAAGGTAAGCCACCCACTGTCTGCCAACTCTTGGCGGGCATTGTCAAACATCAACAGGGCCTGTTTGCCATTGGGTTCAACTCGCACGACTGGTGCCATGGAGTTGAATGCATGGTAAGGGAAGGGTTCAAACACACAATAACAGAGCTATCCAAACCAACAGCAATGAATCGAGCCAAAAGGGGTAAGCATTAACGCAAGCATGCGAAGGTGGTGGAGTTATTTACCGCCATGCAAAATAATTATGGTCAAAGTACAACCGCCGATATAGCTATTCCATTCATAATAGTGGATCATCCATTAAGTCAGGTGTACAACTAATCAAATGCAATGTGCATACCAATATGCGCTAACACTATGCCATAGTGTTTAAACACCCAACATACAAATCAACACCCAAAATCAAATATGCGCTAATGTATTGATTCATAAGTTTAACCAAGGTGCCAAATAGTTGACAAGCCAAACAAATAAAAAAAGATTAACATAAGGATCCTATCATACATATATAAAAATTTAATCAAAGCCCTGATGCATTTCATAGAATCAAAGATTAGGCAAGTCATAAAATGCAAATCCAAATGCTCAATGTCTCACAAACTCAAAAAAATTTAAGTCATATAATCAATCGAAGTATAAGAACTGATCAAAGGATATTGCCAATTGTGTAACGATCAATAAAAGGTAAATGCAAATGACAAAAGAAATAACCACGGTTCAGATAATGATCGAAAAATAACTTCGAAAGGAGAAGTTTTCACGCTTACAGTCGTGAAAACTTAACGAAGACAAATGTGTCAATGTTGCAAGAAATGAAAATGTCGTCTATTTGAAAAATGCGACGAAA
Organism: Picea engelmannii; assembly: GCA_009831015.1. NCBI lineage: Eukaryota > Viridiplantae > Streptophyta > Pinopsida > Pinales > Pinaceae > Picea > Picea engelmannii. The sequence continues at coordinate 926,715 of ML786527.1, read as the reverse complement.
AACTTGATGTTCGCAAGGCATAGGTGTAGGCAGCTTATAGGATAATAGAAAAAGGTGAATTGGCTGCCAACAAAACCTTCAAGTATCCACTTTAAGGTTCTATCTTTAAAATAAATAGGTTTGCATGAAAGGGGGACCCTTAGTATATGTAATTCACTTTACCTAAGCAATAAGAGCTTCATCTCTAAAAACTTGGATAAGAAACGAGTTAATCATCTTGGGATGTATTCTTTTATGTGTTCCTCTCTTCAAATGAGATCTAAACTATGCTTATATCACTTTTATTTTAAAGGTAATTTAGCCAGGGGGCCTATTAGTCAAAGTTGTTATGAAAACTCTTGGCCACTATCCTATAATCATATTAGAATCACATCCAGCCCTTTCTCGTAACTATGATCCACAATGGATTCGATAAGACTTAACTTCAAATCACTAACAGATCTAATATATTACTCATGACTCCACTTTTCCATCATAACTACTTTTCCATGGGTAAGAAGTGTGAACCATAGTCCAGGAGGTTTATATTGTATAGAAGGTTACTTAAAAGAGAACTTAAGGAGCTGAAGAAAGGTGGAAATTCAGGGAATGCTTGATCAAGTAAGGAGTATCATCAATTTTGAAATTTTGAAGATCATTGTTGCATGAGGACATGCAATGGATAAGGCATGGGGGAAATGTTGAGCCTCATTTTTGTCATCTCCAATTGCCTTATAATGTCCCATATCCTAACCAATTTTTCCTCATACATATGCACTCTCTACCTATTTTCCTCAACAGACATGTCATTTAACAATTTTTTTGTACATGAGGTAATATTCATTTAGTCATGATTTATGTGGTTTATTAATGGTTAGAATTGAATAATTAATGATTATTATGCTCCCAATTACGTTGACTATTAATTAGTAGCTCCATTCGGTACTACAACAACCCACTGATCTGGTACTCTTCTTGATCCAGTATTGCAAGAACCCACTAATCTGGTACTCTTCTTGATCCGGTACTGCAACAACCCACTGATCTGGTACTCTGCCTGATCTAGTACTCCACTAATCCGGTACTTCGTCTGATCCGGTACTGCGTGCTCATTCGGTACTAGCTTTGCACCTCTTCCAGTACCAGTTCTGTGCCTCTTCTAATACCAGATCCAGTCGGTACCACCATCATGTTGGTCTGATACCCATATTATGACTGTGCTAGTCCGATACTAAACCCCTGCCTATAGGATTCTGGTACCAACATCCTACAGGATTCTGGTACTATATTTGTACCTCGATTTTCGTGCAAATAAAGATGAATCTCAAAATTTGGGGACATGGGTTTTGTTCAAATTGGCATTTTCATGCAAATATGTGTCCCATAATTCCATGATATCACAGGTGTGGACATCCAGCTCAGGGGGAACGATTCAGCCTAAAATCATCAAATATTTCTAAACTACCATATTATGCCTTGAGTTTCATGCAGATGGAAGCATATCTTACAAAACCATCAAATGGGTTTTTAGAAAATCTATCCAGCTACAAAACACATAAATCGTTTCTCAAAATTCACAATGTATAGAGAGATATCGAAGGAACTTTAACCCGAATTTGTAATATCTGGTGAAAAACCCAGATTTTGTGCATAAACAATTTAAATGAATTCTGATTTGGGGGATTTGTTTTGATCCATCCCCATTGAATTTCCTTGTATAAATATGAAGGAAGAAGTAGTAAGTAGGAGACAATGATACACATTTTTATGTTGAATGAAATGTTGAACTGTTAATTCATTCAATCAATTGAAGGAATACAGATGATATTTTGTGCAATTCATGGGAATCAATAAAGTGATTTAGTCTGAGATTTCTTTAGAGGTACCTTGTTGGTTTGGAAAGGGCCCACTACGCCAACCAAGGTAAACCTCCCTGTATCTGTCTTTGTGCGTTGTAAGTCAATTGTGCATGTGAACACTTACTAGTTATGTCTGAACACTTAATGGGTTCAATTGGAATTGATAGAGTTATGATTGATTTCTTTGTAAGAGTGAATAAAGTGGATTGTTGATTATTGTTTAAAATGGTACAAGAAGCAAGATCTAAGTTCATATCTCCATTTCATGAGCCTATAATGAACCGACTTTTCAATTGAGTGCTTGTTTGAGAGTTTTGCCATCAGTTTTATCTTCTAAGTTTGAAGTTGTGTGAAGCATTCAGATATTCTAAAACAAAGTGTTTTGTTATTGATTGTTTTTTTGATTGGGATATACTCATCAAACGTAGATAAACCACCTATTTACATCACATATAGTGTAACAACTCTATTGATTACGAATCCTGGTCGATAATTTATGTTTGGTAATATATTATGCATATAATTGCACCAACAGATGGTACAGGTTGGTGGATGGTTGATGCACTTGTTTATGGTACAAAATGATTACAGGTTGTTTGGTATAGGTTGGTGCATGTTTGATGCACTTTTTTATGGTACAGGTTGGTGCATGGTTGATGCACTTGTTTATGGTACAGGTTGATGCATGGTTGATGCATGGTTTAGTTTATTGGTACATGTTGTTTGGTGCAGGTTGATTGGTACATATTTACAGCAGTATATCTCACAGTGATAGTGTGACAGTGGTTCTACATTAGGGTGGATGGATGGGGCAAGGACAGGTGGTTGTATCCGGATAACATAGGGGGTTGTAGCCTCCTTCTGGTTGTAGCCAAATAATTGGGGAGTTGGAGCTTCCCTCAGCTTGTAGCCTGAGAAACTAGGGGGTTGGAGCCTCCTTCCAGTTGCAGCTGGAAAACAAAGGAAGTTGGTGCTTCCATTGAATGTAATTCTTAAATATATATAAGAAAAATAATTATGTGGTTTTCTCCCGCTTTGGGTTTCCATGTAAAACATTGGTGTACTGTGTATGTGTGCGATTGCTCATTTGTTCATTATTTATTTACTCTGCAAATATTGGATGATAATGCTACATTGATATAACACTTGCATTTTATGGTGAAAANCCCCCCCCCGTGCACTCTAATTAATCCAACAGGTTTCTACTTGTAACCTGGATGGGCCATGAATGAGAATTTCAACGAAGCAAGTCCAGAGAATTTTGAGGTACAAAGTGCCAAAAGGGCATTGAAAGAATACATGCACTGTGTTTGGAAACACGGGAGGTGTAACAAGTTTAATAAATGGCTAGAGAGAAATAAATCACAACATTCGTGGTGTTGGGCCGTTAGATCTAGGCGATATAAAGATAAGTTGTCAGATCAAGCGAAGATTAAGTCACGGTCGTCAGATCTCATTGAAGGGAGATCGATGATGGGGAACCATTGTGGAAATCGCAAGAGAAATTAAAGCGTGAGAAAGTTTAGACTCTGCAATCCCTCAGGATCGTTGATCTTGCTAGATCAACAGATAAATGGTGGATATTGATCCCACTACAGATGAGCATCTTTGCATTGCGGAGATCGGGAAGGAAATTAAAGCGTGAGTAAGTTGAGTTTACAAAATCACTCTTGGTCATTGATCTTCACGGTTCATTAAAACATGACTGTCAATATTGCAAAGTGAGATAAGCACCCAAAGGTTAAGTCCAAGTCACATCTCTCGGTCACATGTAGAAAAGATAGAGAAAACTTCGTTCAAGTCTTGTCCGTTGATCCAAGTAGGAGACACGTGTTAGAAGATTGTCTTTTTTGGGAGTACGACATTCGGGAGAAATGGAGTGTGCTAATGTGAAAAATCCCAAAGTCCTGAAGTATAGAGTTCATCTAGACCATTCATCAAAAGGGACATGTGTCGGCAGATCATCTTGTTCAGGAATTCAACGTTCGAGAGAAATGGGGTATGCTAAGGTGAAATCTCTCGAAGTCCAAAGTCCCAAACTGATGTGGCCTGCTGACATCACTAGGGATGACGTGGACACATTGGATGTATGCCACGTGTCAATGAGTTAAGAACCTTTGTAATATAGAAATGCAGTTAGAACGTGACATATGTCCCCCGCCTGATTGGACCACATGTCGATTTCCTAGAAGGGGTACATGTTAGCGTGAGGACAATTACAGAACGATCGGCAGGTTACTCCAAAACTCCCAACCCATGTCCCTGCAATTTGGAAAAATTATAAAGTTTGATGTGACGTTGCAGTATTATTTAGTTCAAGCACAGAAATCATGGGCCCCAATGGACACATGGCGCCATAATGAGAAGTTCAAATACTTGACACTCTGGAAGAAATGGTGCAAGAAGGAATAGAAGGAAGAAATTTTGAAGCTCCTATCCACTGTAGATCAGAGCAAGGAATGTGGACCGTAGATCCATCGTTCTTCACATGTTCTAAAGTTAGTTGTTCTGTTATGTTGGGATGCATGGAAAAAGGGAAACCTCTTAATCCCAAAGCCTAAAGTTTCAAGGCTCCAAATAAGCGCCCAAATCATAAGCGTTGGGTCATAGCCATGGTCTCATTTGAACCAAGGGCAGAAGAAAAAGGGGCTAACACCTGAAAATTTGTTGCAGAATAGAGATGGGCTTAGAGATAGAAGCCCAAGGGGTTCTTGACCGACCAAGACTCGTAGAAAATGGAATGTGATATTATTTTTGTTGAATCAAATTGGTTTATTCTGGAAAATTTTTAAAGTCTATTAGCCACACAAAAATTTGGTTGACTGCACATTTTGTAGAAATAATTATTGTCTGAACCAAATCAAATTGTCTCATAGTGCAGTGAAATGGGGAAGGAATAGGGTGCTTACAATTCAGAAAATGAAGCTAGAGGAATGGATGTCCATTTAGGAGTTGAAGGATCAAACCCCAATGGGCATGGAGAAGAGATGGATAAAGAAGGAAACATGATGAAAATCATTGAAAAGTTGCAAAAAGTTGTCCAAACTCATCGATGAGATAACAAAAAGCTCATGAAATCTAGGGAGAAATAGGGAGAATTCAACATAAAGTTGATGCAGAGACTAGAAAGAATATAAGATAAATTGGATAAGGAGAGTGGCTCAAGCAAATCAGGAAGTCACAAAATAACAAAAAGTTATAACAGACATCACCAACACTCCCCGAGGAATTCCAATAAGAGAGTACACAGCAGCTCAAGTCTATCCCATGTTAGGAAGCATAAGAGGTCTAGGGAGGACGAGCTATGAGGGGAAATAAAAAAAATCAAACCTCCTACATTTGATGGTGAGCACAAGAAGGATGAAGATGCAAGGACATGGTTGTTGGGCATGAGAAAGTATTTTCAATTGCATAATTATTCTTTTCATGTAGAAGGAAGAATTTCCATTTGCCAACTTAAAGGAAAAGAATCCATGTGGTGGGATCAAATGGTGCAAGTATAGCACCTCGGGGAGAAAAGTGTAACTTGGAAGGATTTTAAGAGGCATTTTGAGAAGAAATACCTGACCAAGAGGTATTATGACAGAAATATGAAAGAGTTCTTTGAACTTAAATTGGGCAACATCGTTATTGATGAATATGAAAGGAGATTCTTAGAGTTGTTGAAGTATGTCTCCTTCATTAAGGATGAGATAGTGAAGATTCAGAGGTACCTGAGTGGGTTGCCATCTTTCATCAGTGATAAAATCCAATATGATGATCCCAAGACTCTGGAAGAAACTATAAGGAGAGAAAAATGCTTATATGATCAGCAAAAAGGAAAGCCTACTTTCTAGAAGGCTTGGGAGGACAAGAATAATTTCAAGAGGGAACAAAGGCAGAAGGGAAACAAGCCTCCATTTTTCAGAAATAGTTCTCAAGGACAACCATCTTTTAGAGAGAATATAATGGTTGAGGTAGGAGGGCAAAGGCCAAGGTTGTAGCACCCGTCCACAGGATGCTAAGCAATTAACAATTTATTCAAACACTTACACATTAACAACTTTGTTTTAGCATTATTTCATTGATTTCTATTCACACATTTCTTCTACATCTTCTCAATGATAAATATAATAACATGATGAAATAAGTAGTAGGCTAACTTTAAGATTTAAGAACTTAAAACATAAGTATACTCAAAACATCAATAACAAAATATCACTGAAAAATACCTCCTCCTTAGCTTGTCGAAGCTCACCGGTTGTACTATAGTCCTGGGCACTTCCAAGCATTCTTTTCCCGCTTGCCCAGAGTGAAACAACGAAATCCTTTAGTAATTTATGTATGCATTCAATCCAGTCAGCAAGACTAGTCTTTTATAAAAGACAACAATCAATTAATTGTGTGAGAATTCGTTTAATTACAATTGTTGGGTTCAATAATTTATTTTAAACAACAGTGGTTAGTTACATAATAATGAATATTCATTTATACACATTTTTCTTCATCAAATCCACCACATGACAGATCTCCATATAGTCTCAACTATTACTACTCATCCTTCCTCCCTAACCTACTTCCAACTCCATTCCTATCCATCCTCTGCTAGACTATCTTGGAGCGTCAGCTATACTGACCTAACTCCAAATAGA
>ML786527.1:882823-910033 GCA_009831015.1 Picea engelmannii | reverse complement strand
AATTCACTCAATATATAGGAGAGAATGAATTGGTTACTTGGATAAAAATGATCCCAAAATATCATGGAATCCAGTACTAGGATAACCATTCGAATGCCATCTCATCCTTCTAGAAGATTCCCTTCTAGAAGCATCGAGAATTCATATTTTTCCTTGCTTTAGAAAGAGTTCGCACCCTAGCATTTCAACACAGTGCGAACTTCTCACACCCTGGCTTAAGGCAGCCTGTGAGAATTAGGCATTCTCGCAGGAAAATATACTAGCAGCCTGCGAACAGTCTTCAAAAATGAGTTTTCTGGAAGAGATGAAAATAACTTTTTCTTAGGAGAAAGTTCTTATGAAGAGCCTGAGTACACCATCATCAATACATCATCATGATGACCAAAATCATGGGTAAAAACAACGCATGGGCTCAATCTCTCTCTAATCAACCCCTTGTCCATCAAATCCTAGACTTGTCTCTTAACCTCTTCATTCTCCTATGGCGTCAATCTATATGCTTCTTTGTTTGTTAAACTCGCTCCAGGCATAAGGTAAATGTGATGACTTATATTTCTGATGGGTAGAAATGAACAAGGTAATTCTTCCACCACTATATCAGCAAACTCTTCCAGCATTTATGTGGATACTAGATTATCTGTGCTTCCATTGTCCACTATTACTTTTCATACCATGTCCTTGGTCTTGCAAGCAGTTTTAAATAGACTGTTCCTATGGACTAGATTTTCTACCTCCTTTTATGGTTTCAAGAGAATTTTCCTCATCATTAATGACCTTCCACCTTTTGTATCTTCTGCCTCAACATTTCACCTTTGTGCTTCAGAAATGTGAGCTTCACCTCCATCTCTTTTCCTATCAGGGAATTCAAATGATTTGTGTCTGATTTTCCCACACACAAAACACTTTATTTCACCTCCTATGTCTCTTCCTCTTCCTCTTGCTCGCGGAAAAGTGTTCCTATCAACATATTGTCTCCCCTGTGAACTTCCTCTTCTTTCAGGGTGAGTGTGAGGTTTCTTTTCTTCTTCCTTAGGCTTCTATACTCTATTTTGGGCAATTTCTTTGCCTCTTCTCTGACTTCTACCTCTACCTCTTTGTCCTTGCTTTCGGTTCAATTTTTCTTCTACCTTCAAAGCAATATGATAAGCCTCCTCTACATTCCTGATTGTTACCATGCTCATCTCATCCTGAATGTCGTATCTCAGACCATTCATGTATCTGGCAACCTTTTCATCATCACTTTATCGATGACTAGCTCTAATGTTTATCCTGTAGAACTCTTTAGTGTATTCCTTCACTGTCATCCCTTTCTGTCTCAAATTCTGCATTCTTCGAAACGGATTGATTTGGTAATCTTTGGGTATAAATTTGTCTTTCATATTTGTGACCATTCTATCCCAGCTTTTGATTCTTTTCTTTCCTTTGCAACGCCTATCAGCCTGCAGTTCATCCCACCACAGTGTTGTGTGCCCTTTAAGTCTAGTGACAACATGTTTTACTTTCTTATCTTCTTCAATGTCTTCATAGTCGAAGTATTTATCCAGAGCTCTAAACCAATCTAGAAGCTCCTCAACATCTAAGTTTCCTTCATACATCAGAATGTCCATCTTTGCCCTGGCACCTACTCTTGCAATAGATCTGAATAGATGTTCTTCTACAGCATATTCAGCTACAACTTCTTCTTCAGCTCCAACCTCATTCTCGCTTCCGGCCTCACTAACATCTCCAGTGTCAGTTGTCCATCTCTGTGTTGTCTCCATAGAATCTAACCGAGCATAGAGTTCTCTCATTTCCCTTTCCACAGCTGGATTGGGCATTGCTCGCTCTTGGCGTCTTCTATGCAGCATGGTTTAAATCTATTCCCCGCAGAATTCAAATCATGACTTGCCTTCCGTCTCTCTTCTCACCTACAGAAACAAATATTGTAGGCTCTGATACCACCTGACGTAGACCCCCACCTCAGCAGGGTACACTAACCTCCCGGTCCTTGGATCTTTCACTCTTCCTGAGCTGAAATGGCTCTTTGACTCCTACTGGAATCTTCCTACAATGTGACCATAGGTCCTTATGCAAACCCCGCCTGCAAAAACTGGTGCTAGGTGCAAGTTCTTTCCCCACGCGACCACGACACTTATGACCGTGTGCTGACTTTTTGGCACCTCGCACTTCACGGTTTCAGGGATATCAAGGTGAACAGATCGACTTCCCAACCACCAAACCCCCAAAACCCTCCTGGGGCCTAGCGTGTGCTAGCCCTCAACTTTATGTAGATGATATAACCCTCCTCTAAGGACTGGGTCCCAGCTCCTTTACTACTTCAGGATTTCATGATTCGTGAAAATCCGCGGGCAACACTTTCCTTTCCCTTTCAAATCCCCGATTCTTGGAGACCCAATGCCACCCAGATCTAAGGTCCAGATGCTCCTCTAAGACCAACGACCCATATCCTTTGTTGGGATTTCGTGAACCAATAGTTCGCAACTCTCAATCCCAACCACAACTTCTCTAACTCCCGAACCCCGATATGGAAAAATCCACACTCGATATCAATGACTCTCGTTTATCCAGATCCAATGGCCTCTGTTACTCCTAGACTTACTAACACTGAAAATATCTTCATCCTTATCCTCATCGATGTTTGACTAAATCCGACGGCCCAAAGAAAATTGGCACTTCTTCTTCGAAGCATTTCCACCGTTCATTCAGACTTCCAATGCTTCTCTATCAAACACTCTGGCGTCAACCCTTCTGAGATTTCTTTCTTATAGGTGACTTCAACACTCATCTCCCTTTGAATACTTAAAAGTTTCTACTCCTTCTGAGCTTGGTTTCTCACTACAACTCCTGGACTCTAAGGAATCCCTGCACGCACACCTTGTGTGGCTCTTCTGCTATACCTACACTTATGTTGGTATGAGAACGATAGTATCTCTCCTGATCTTTCTGAGATAAAACTCAAAAACCTATCAACGCACTCTATGCGTACCTTCACTCCACTCCTTGCAGGAATTCTCAGGAAGAGAAACAATTGAAAATCATACTTCCTCTCTTACAAATTTCACACATTCATCATGGAATCATGAGCATACACATAGCATTGAAACAAATGCATAACAGAGAATATAAGCAAACTATAACATAACATTCAAAAGATACAAACAGTATTCATCACACACACACAAAACTTGGATCAAAGCTTCTTTATATTAATCCAAAGGCTTCTGTACATGAGTTCTATAGAAAAAGCTATCTGCTTATACAATCTACAATTCAGGTTTTCTCCTCTGCTCTTCTTCTACATCTCTATTTATCTACTTCTCTACAGTGAAAATCGAAAGAGAATAATCCTAATACAATACAAGCAAGGGTGTATTTTACGAGTTTTCCCTCCTACAGTCCTAATTTATCTTATCAGAAATTAAAAAATAACTACTTTACATTCATTACACTTAAATGCCTCCAAAACCAATAGATGAGAGCAATGCTCAAGATCTATTTTACAATCTTCAAAACATAAATTTGAATACATCCTCTTAGTTGTAACATTAATGTTCCTTCATTTAAATTCAAAATGTCTCAAAACGTGCCTTGGTACAATTCTAGATGTCTTCCTCTTTTGTGCTCTCTTTGTTGGCTTGCTTACAATGCTCTTGCATCAATGAGCATCATTTGAGGATGGTGTTGCAAGTGCTAAGAGATCATCAGATGTATTCCAAATTGAGCAAGTGCTCATTTTATCAAAACAAAATTCACTACTTGGGGAATATCATTTCAAAGGATGCGACAGTCATGGACCCTGAAAATATAGAAGACATTAAAGGGTGGGAAACACCTAAGAATCTAACATAATTTAGATCCTTCATGGGTCTAGATGGCTACTACAGAAGGTTCATTGCAGGGTTTTCAAGAATATCTCATTCCATCACTTCCTTGTGGAGGAAGGGGAAGAAGTTTCAATGGATAGAAGAATGTGAAAAGAGTTTCCAGCAATTGAAGCAGTTGTTAACCAGTCTTCCAATTCTGAAGATCGCAGATCCGAATGAAGATTTCATGGTTTGCACAGATGTGTGCAAAGGACTTGGTGGATTCCTTAGCCAAAATGGGTTTGTGATATGTTTCGAGTCTAGAAAATTGAAAGAGCATGAAAGACTCTATGCCACTCATGATTTGGAATTGGTAGCCATAGTGCACACTTTGAAGAAGTGGAGGAACTACCTCATGGGAAAGAGGTTTGAGCTAAGGACAGACCATAACAGTTTGAATATTTGTTTGATCATCCTACTTTGAATGTTAGGCAGAGTAGATGGTTGGAATTCCTTTGTGAGTATGACTTTGATATCAAGCACATCAAAGGAAAGGATAACAAAGTGGCTAATGCACTCAGAAGGAGAGTGCATGAACTGCCTGCTACAACCTTTAGCATGTATCAGACGGATCTTAAAGACAGATTTGTAGATGCTGCAAAATCAGATTTGCAGTACGTGGAATTCGTAACAAAATTGTAGCAAGGTAAATTGCAGCAGAAGGTTCAGGATTATGAATTGGGAATTGATGGAATCCTTCTATACAAAAATAGAGTCTATGTACCCAACTCTTCTGAATTGAGGAGTGTGATTTTAAAAGAAATGCATAATGTGACTTATGAAGGACACCCAGGATATCGAAAAACAATCTCAGCAATCAAAATCCAATATTATTGGTCGGGCATGAAGAGGAAGCTTGTTGATTTTATTGCTAAATTATTGGAATATCAAAGGGTCAAGGCTGAGCATAGACACCCAGCTGGGTTACTATAGACATTACCCATTCCTGAGTGGAAATGGGAAGTGGTGACAATGGATTTCATCAAAGGATTGCCCAGAACAAGCAAGCAACATGATGCAATCATGGTAGTGGTGGAAAAGATTACTAAAGATTCCCATTTCATTCCTATGAAGACTACTCATAAGGCAACTAATGTTGTCGATATTTATATGAGGGAAGTACCATGCTTGCATGGTGTACCCAAGACAATTGTGTTTGACAGAGACTCAAAGTTTACATCAAAGTTTTGGAAGGGGTTATTCAAAGGGTTCAAAACAAATCTAAACTTCAGCACTGCTTATCATCATGAGTCTGATGGGTAGACAGAGAGGGTGAAGCAAGTGATAGAAGATATGTTAAGAATGTATGTGATGGACAAACCATCTAAATGGGAAGATTATCTACACTTGGTATAATTTTCCTACAAAAATGGGTATCAAGCATCATTGAACATGAGCTCGTTTGAAGCATTTTATGGCAGAAATTGAAACACCGCAATAAGCTAGGACAACCCAGCTAATTGGGCAGTGGTTGGGCCAGAGTTGCTCAAGGAAATGGAAGAACAAATGCTAAATATTAAGCAGAATTTGAAGGTTTCCCAAGACAAGAAGAAAATTTATGCTGATAAGAACAAAACTCACAGAGAATTTAAAGTAGGGGATCATGTATTCCTGAGAGTAAAGGCCAATAGAAGCTCCCTAAAGTTGGGAAATTGTTCAAAGTTGGTAGCTCGATATTGTGGGCCATTTGAAATCCTAGAGAGGATTGGTCCAGTAGCATATAGGCTTGCATTGCCTGCATGCATGTCTATACATAATGTATTTCATGTGCCATTTCTTAATAAGTATGTACCTGATGCTAATCATGTTATTGATTGGAATGTGATTCAGGTGGAACAAGAAAGCGCTTTTCAGGTGCATCTGGTGCGTATACCGGATCGGAAAAGTAGGCAGCTCCATAATCGAGCCATAGGGCTTGTAAAGGTTCAATGGACCTCATACGGTCATAAGGATGAAACATGGGAGCATGAAGATGCTATGCAGGAAAAATACCCGCATCCTTTTGTAGATTTTGAAAATCTTGTTGATATTATGTAAATAAGTTGCACTGAGGACAGTGAAAAAATAAGGGGAGGGGATTGTAATACCCCAAGTCCGAGCCCTTGTGAAATGTAATGATGTTTGTAGGCTGGTGAGCCAAGTAATTATAAGCTGGTAGGATTATGTGTTTATTAGGCCGAAGATCCTAGATGCTAAGGTCAGTGGGCCTGATTTTTGTATATGTAATTATGCAGATTATTAATAAAATACATCGTTTCTTGTAGACCGACCATGAAGAAAGAGTTATGCGGGACTAAGCTCCACTGGGTAGGAAAAGGAACGGGGTTGTGAGGCTAGGAAAGAGGGGCTAATATTAATGGCTTAACCCAAGGGAATATTATAATGTATTCCTGAAAAGTACTAAAGTTGGGAAAATAAACCCAGTTATCCTAAGTTCCTTTGAGGAGAGGAACAAACTCCAAGTGGAGAGGAGCGTGCTCATTTAGAGCCAAGTGTCACCCAAGATGAATGCATATTTATGTGGGAAGTTCCACCTTTGTTGGGGGTTCACGAACCATTCTGGCCACCTTCCTGAGGAGTTCGCTCTCACCATTGTAGCTCTCTCATGATTATGCAAGCTAAGCATTCTCACCATTTTCCTTGCTCTCTCTCAACATTCTGACCAATATAGCCATTTAGTTTCCCACAAGTTCATCCTCAACATGTTGTCCATCCCTTGTGCAGTTCACGCACGCACTAAACAAGTACGCAGCTAGACTCATTTTCGCCTTTGTGAACCTTTGTAAATTTTTCATTCGTCCCCTTTCCTTACCCGATTTTTTGTGGTTGTGGATTGAAGAGGCGGGTTTTTAGACCCATGGTTGAAGAAGCAGGTTTCCAAGCCTGTGAGAAACTCTCTCCAGGTGAGAGAGTTTGTTGGAAGTGATTTATCTTGGAGGGAGTCCAGTACCAGCTACGAAGATCTGATAATTCCTGATCTGGCCTGTTGTTGAAGCCATGGAAGGGAAGTGGATCATCCAATAAATTGTGGAATAGTGAAGGTGCATGTTTCCAGGGTGGGATAGGCATGTGGGGAATGAGAATCTATGAGCAGTGGGTGTAAGTAGGCTCCTTGAAGAGAATCCTTCCAGTTGCGCAATGCAGTTTCCCATAGCCTCGGCCTAGGTCTAGGATTCCTTTGCCCTGGGTGGAGTTTATCCCTAGCTCGGGGGTGACCCACTGCTGAGCGTGATGAGCAGTGTGGTCTAAGGCTGGGAGGTTCGTGGAAGGTCTGGACATAGTTGGTGGTCATCTATTGAAAGGTAAGTACCAAATCTCTATTCTTTGTATGATGTGTATTGTGCACGTGTTATAATGTTATCAGAATTGTTTGTGTTTATTGCATGTATGTATTATTGTCGCTTCTGCATGAATATGTGTATCAATAGAATGTTGTGTCTGTTTAAAATTATATCACATGTATATGTATATGTATATCATAGAGTTAATTGCAGTAGCATGGCCCAACCTGGTTGGGCTGGGATGTCACAAATTGGTATCAGGTTTGAAAAACAAACATACAGTGGTTTAGGTAGTGTTACTTGGTAGGGGCTGGAAGCCAGGGATGTTACAAAATGGTATCAAAGAATAAAGGTTATTTGGTGGCATGGCCTAACCTACGGCTTTAGGGATGGGGATGTTACAAAATGGTATCAGAGCTAAGAGAGATGTCCAAGAAGTGGCATTGTCGGCCTATTGGTGGCTGGGGACATTACATACATGGACCAAAGTGTGAATATATAAAAACTAATTATAATATAGTGTTGTAAACATGCCAGAACTTGCGTAACTGACACCAGAAATGAATGGAATTGTTTTTGCTCTTTGTAATCAAATATGAGCGAATTTTGAAATATAACTACACGCTAAAACTAATTAACATAAAAATTAATTTATTGATGTGTTGAGTAAAAGATAGAAATATGCTATGAAAACAAACGCCTAAATCCAATAGATCAAAACAAAGTAGTCCAGTTTTGATTAAATGTTTCACATCAAGAAGACCCTATATATTGGAGAACAACATTATCTTGTTAGTTAGATTTGGCCAAAATATACAAAGATACAACTATGACAATCCCTGTAATGATTAGTTACTCTATATCATGAAAAATTTCAATGACATAATAACTAAATATGAAATCACAGAAATCATCACAATTATTACATCAATACACCTAAATAGCTTAACATTATCAAATTTATCCAAAACCATGAAGTAATTCACAAGTATTCAGATTATGATAATGCCCAAGTCCAGACATGCCCTGAGATATAGATCATTGAAGGCAATGCTAAACCAATTATATATGACAGATGAATTAATGTAAGGGAATATAATGAGTTAAAGTAACTGCACTTTCACAAAATTAGATCACATAAAAGATCATTTTTTCTTCTTCATGGAATTCTAGAACAAGATCATAGATATACCAAAAAGAAACAATCAGTCACTGTTAGAGGAAAAATATAACATATGTCTATTATCAAAAGATGGAAGAAATTCAAATCTTTAAACACTTCAGAATATGTTCATGAAGATCTCACAATCACTTTCATTTGTCCAACATTATCTCCCTCTAGTCGGTAGTGCCTCTAGTCCTCTTCCCAGGAAGAAACAAAGTCATAACGTGGAAACAAGAGAAAGAGGAAGCAAAGTTCCTCCTTCTTTCTAGAGAANATTTCACTCTTCTTCAACTCTTCTATAGACTAAGAGTTCATGAGAATGAAGACAAAATCAATCCCACAAAAGCGGGAGAATATTTAACTTAGTATGGTATCTTAACAATATTTAGTTACAACCAAGGGAGTCTTCTTCTCATAGTATGCTAAAAATAGTTAAAAGATTCAACTAACTGTAAAGAAAAGAATCCAGTTTGCAACTTGATCTCTCGGAAGTTGTCTTTTTTACAAAGCATTCCTTTAAAAAATAAACAATATGAAATTAAGCAAAAAGAATTCATACTTTTAAGAAGAAGAATTACTTTTAACAAGATACTAAATTCACAAATATGATAACAACCAAAATACTCAAATTTTGATGACACAAATTATTGAACTTCAAAAGCATTATCATTCATTGATTCTTTCGGATTCCCATCCTTTACTTCACGCTTCAAATAATCCTTGAGACCATGTGGGGAAGGCGATTTTCTAACCTTGGTTTCTCTAAATCGACTACAATAGGCTCGACGAAAGAAAGGCTCTTAATCGACCCCTTCTCACGAGATTCGAGAAGGTTTTATCGCAAGTTTTCTTACTCTTGCAAGGTTTCATTATTACTAGATATAGATGTCAATCATATGTGCCCCATAGATCCAATTTCAGGTTAATGTGATCTTGGTGTTGTATTGCATTATTCATTTTGTCTTCAAGATGTGACAAGCCATTAGCTCGATCATGATAATGGAAATCATGCAACATGTGTTCAACTACTAGGGAGGTAAACTATAGTTTTAAAATCAATTTCCAACACTTATCAAAAATCAAAGTTTCTTGAGGTCAATTATATCGCATATAAGCTCAAGTGCAAACAAATGCAGCAGGTCATGACAATCCTAGATTTCGATGATCCTTTTAAATCAAGTGATATATTGATCCATAACCAAGAATAACGGTAATTATTTAACCAATGGTATGCAATGCTCTTATGATCTTGAAACATTAAGATGCATAGGAAAAATAAATATTTGAAACCAAAGAAAGGATGCCATAAAAGAATATCATAGAAATGTCTATTACCGAGCCCCTTACACAATGTTCATCAAAATCAAGATCCATGATAAGGTAACCATAACAGACAATTACAATAATATTGATAATCTCAAATAATAATATTGATAAGCAGTAAAACCCCCATTGAATGGGTGTAATCCAATGACATATAGAGGGATAAATAATATCTTACTTTCTCCTAAGACTAACATGCATTTTCAAAATGCATTTTCAAAAGTAAATAATAGAAGGAAAAAGGTAGATACCCAATTTTGGATGTTTTTCAAACATATTTAATTGTTTGTGTTTGATTTCAATATGGATCCATTGATTCACCACCAATAAGCAATACCTTTTAACCCTTTAATGATTTGAATGAGATAAGAGTGCAAATACCTAAGATGTTTAAACAATGATACATAGTTCTTTTTAACCCTTTTTTATATAAATGAACTAAAAATGAAAGATCTAAAATGACAAACAAATGTCATGTAACATCTTTTTTAAACTCTTTTTTATTCAAATGAATTAAAACATGCACATACCTAAGGTGTACATGTCATTCAATGATCACCACCAACTTTTCGAAACAAAGAAATACTCAGTCAAACAAGCATAAAGTTGAGGTCATGTAATATATTTTTAAACTCTTTTCATTTCAAATGAGTTAAAACATGCACATACCTAAGGTGTACATTCGAGTCAATGATCACTCTCGATTTTTCCAAAAGAGAAATACTCAATCAAATAGGTAGATGTAGAAGACCAAAATACACTATTAAATCACAAATATTTTGCACACGGAAGTCTTAATTAGAAGGAGGATTTATGGCCACACTTTTTCCTATAGATAAGGTGGACAATCACATCTTTCCTAGGAACATGTGCAACCAATCATGGTCTGCCAATACAAAACCCATGGCCACTCCTTAAAGCTTCAAAAAACATAAAGGTCATGAAGACAACTAAGAACAACCAATTTGTGAAAGCCAAAAGGCTCGCATGAAGGTCATGCATGGCTCGTATCTTTAGTTTTTGCATGCCATGCAAACTATTGTTAGCTCCTCAAGAATCTATAAGTATGGGTCCGAGCCAAAGATAAGGGATGGAGGTCCATATGTAAGCATCCTTATGTTGGTGATTTGCAGCAAGAATCTTTTGTCTTGAGTGTGATATCATTGTTGAATGTTGGGCATCAACAATAGTATACGATCTTAACTTAGGTGAGAACTATTATCTAGTGACTTGGTTATCTTGTTGAGATACAGTTCTGGATCATGCTTGTTTGATTGAGGTGGACTTGGGACTAAGGAAGAGAACTTCGGGTCTTGGAGCTAGGAGTACAATGGTGAATCTCAAGGTAATCGTCATTATTGTCACTCTTTTTCAATAAATACAGATCTATCTCCCCCCAAAAAAATTTATTGATGTTTATGTGTCTCGTCTACATCGTTTATGAGATTTTATGGATCTAGTTTGGCTTGAGATTATTAGATTAAGACTTTAATCATGCAAGTTTTCATTTATCATTTTATGAAAGAATAAGAAAGGTATTGCTTGTTTGATGATTGTGCATGTTGGAAGTGAGATCAAGCACAAGACATTGGATATGTTGGACAAACATCTAGAATGATGGGTATGCTTGATACCCTAATAACTTAGCATAAACGTGCAGGTTATATGAAAAGAAGAACACCAAGAAATGTATTGTGGGTATGCTTGATACCCTAATAATCATTCCAAAAAGACAAGATCACAACACAAGTTGAAAAATGCTTAATGCACATCTTGCTCGATATTTGATTTGAATGAGGCAAAGCCTCTCGTATATAGGTTTGGGTGTTAATGTGATATCCAAAGTATGAGACCACATCCCATCATCATCCACATAAAGTGGATCTAGTACACTTGTATGGTCAAATTACATGTATCCAACAAGTAAACCTAGTCAACTCCAAAGTACCCAATTAAATTATAGTTCCAACAATTTATAGAATATGATGATGCCACTTGGTATGAAAGAAGAAATACATTGATATGTTTCTAATTCTATATTTCAATCACATTAGACATGTCAACTAATCACTAAATCACTTATAAACATCGAAACAATTCTATACACACTTCCACATCATGCATATAAGATCTCCAAATCGTATAATTTTCCCTAATTTCCTTAAATTCCTTTTTGTTCACAAAATTATAAAATATACACTTCCACATCATGCATATAACATCTCCAAACCGTATAATTTTCCCTAATTTCCTTAAATTCTTTTTTTTCACAAAATTATAAAATATCATAAAAAATGTTATGTATAATTTCAATTATGTTTTTCAACCAACATTACCATAAATAAAATATCAATTTAGATAATTTTTTCAACGATAACCTCATTAAATTAAATCAATAAATATATTAAAAACTTTTTAAAAATATTTTTATCCTACCTTACTCTATTTCAAATTCACATACCATACACCTTAACACATATTTCATTAAAAACCAATAATACTACATTCTCTCACACATATATATCCAAAGCAATCATCCATGATAATCATTCCTATCCATTTTTCAATTACTTATTAAAATCTCGTTGAAAAAAGACCAAGTCTAACATGTGCATGACCATGATCCACTTTTATATAAAACAAAATAGATTCCCATCTATACAGTAAAAAGTAAATAGCTTTTAATATTATATTAAAATATTATTATTTTAATATTAGATTAAAATATTATTATTTTAATAGAAACTAACCTTTTCATCAACCCTATTCTAATCAAAGAGGGTTATGTAGCCATAAGCACATAATTATATGATTACATTATGAAATTATTATTTAAATAAAAACAACATGATATGGGACCTTCAACGATTGATCACTCTTATTTTAATCATTATCTAAGAGGGTTTTGTGCCCAAAAGCCAAGGAATCTAATGCTATATTAGCTATCATGATTTGAAAGGTCCTGGTAGAATATTTAAGCCTATGTGACTTCCAAAACACCAGGATTGATTTTCCATAATGATGTTATGACCATGTTGACATGTGTAGGACCATAATCCAATCAATATACATAACCATAATTCTTTTATATTGATACCATGAATGGCATATACATACCATGGATGGCATAGAAAACAAAGAAGAAGATGACGTAGATTGTTGAATGTGATGTGCATAGTAAATGGACGTATGAAAATCATAGTATAATCAAAGTATACTATGCACTTTAAGTATATTATGAATAAAACAACAATATTGGGAAAAGCTAACTAATTTGTATGGACAAAGTGTAAAGGTGTAAGAATTTTTCAATACAACACTTTGAAATCGGATACAAAATATACAACATTTTTAAATAGGATACAAAATAGAGTATTTTGTAGGATATAA
This sequence comes from Picea engelmannii, assembly GCA_009831015.1. NCBI lineage: Eukaryota > Viridiplantae > Streptophyta > Pinopsida > Pinales > Pinaceae > Picea > Picea engelmannii. The sequence continues at coordinate 897,011 of ML786527.1, read as the reverse complement.
AATAGAGTACTTTTTATTAATTTTAAATTGTTATTTTTTATTAATTTTAAATTGTTATTTTTTATTTACATTTTAAATTTGTTAAGGATAAGATGGTAAGATTTTTTTTTCAAATTAGATAACTTTTTTTATTATGTATATTTAAAATGGAATTAAAAAAATAATAATTTATGGCATATGTATTTTAAAGTTTGAGTGGGTTTAACAGTTAAAAAGATGTGTTTCTTTCTAAGATGTCACAAGATCAAATCAAAAGGTGGTAGGGTATGTATACTTCACTAGACTTTAATACTCAAGTCAAATATGTTACCTAATCCCACAAACAAGGGGTCTCATACACCAATTTGATATCTAGCTTAACCATGACCTTTTTTATTTCAATCATATGGATTGTGACATTTTTTATTTCAATCATGTTTAAATTATAATAATAATAATCTAATTCAAAATTATTATTTAGTGAAAGGTTAATTCACATATAAGATCTTATTTATTAAATAACACATTTCTTCCACTCATCAATTTCACTATTTAATTTATGTGGGTTTAAATACTCTACTTTCATGGATTTAAATCACCTTTAATAAGAACATATATATTACTAATTATTAAGCCTATTCAAATTATACAATAAATTATTAAAATAAAAATTTAGAAAACAAAAAGTATTAATATATTACAAATAAGTTTTTTTTTTTAATCAACTTAATAGAATGTTTTGTAAAAAAGAAAACTTTTCAATATATATAGACTCAAAGCTATTACAGCATACTCATTATGAGCTTTATTCATGTCATTATAGGAATTAAATCCAGGTGGGGAGGATAACAACCATTCCTCACAACCATCCAAACTACACCCAATTGACTAGAATAACATATCATTACTTTTCATTTTCATTTAAACCTATGTGACACCTAAAATACATACTATTTTTTCCCGTCATAATGTGAACTTGTAAAATTTTAATAAAGTATATATATTGTAGTTTTTTCTATTTTACTAAATTTTATAAAAAATTATTTATTAAATAATTTATTAACGTCTAATGATTTACTTATTAATATTAGGTTGATATATACATCATATGACAATGAAACGACATCCCCTATCATTTCTAACATTAAGAATTATGTAATAATCACAAGCCAAAGGGATTAATCTCTCGCGAGTATTATAGAGAAGAAAAGTAGCCATCGGCCATGTTAATATTAGAATTTAAAAAAATATCACATCGACCTTCAACTAAAAAATTACACATTAAGATTCATTTTTAAATTATATTAAAAATTATATTTATTTGGAAGGGGTTTATTAATGTGGTTATATTTTTAGAAATAGGTGAAAGGTGGGGACGGGGTGCCACAGAGGTCTGCGATGACAGGGGCTATTGTAATTGTTTGAGCCACATGCTCTTCTCGTGAATTAATTGTTTTTTGGTACTTAATATTGTAACTTGTAGCCATACTGGGTGTTAGGTCGGTTGGGTTGTCCATTCATTGTGTCTTATATTATGGTTGTATGTTCGTAGGGTTTTTTTTTTTTGGCTAAGTATGAAAACTCTATAATTGTGTATTGGTTGTATGTTTTTAGGGTTATTTTGGCTAAGTATGAGAATTCTATAATTGTGTAAGTAAAGAATATTAGTGTTGAGTTAGTGACTTAGGATAGAATATGGGTGTATGTTGAGTGAGGAGTAGTCAGGAAAGAGTAGGTTTTTGTTTGACAGGTACTTTCGAGCTTCCTTGTCAAAATGACCCAAAATGGCAGGGTTGGATAGTTTTGATAGCTTCAAGTTTTATGTCTACATTAAAAACAAAGATTTCTAATTTGATTGATTATGTTAATACATCGAGATTTTTAAAAAAAAATAGCTTAGGCAGCTCGACATCTTGCTAGATTCCTCCTAATGCTTTCCCATTACCAGATGAGGCCATAAACACATTTAGTGTAGTGTATGAACTAAGTTGCACTAAGATTTGAAAGATTTAAAACATCTTAGAGGATACTGAAGATTGGTACATTGGCTTTTTTAATGTATGTATGGTGTTTGTTTATAATGTGATAAAACATTTAACTTGTAATTTTAAATGGGGCTATAGTAATTAATGATCTGGTCTGTAATTAGTCATGGGAAATTGATACAATCCAGCAATAACACATCCAATAATCTGGTCTTTAACCTATAACTTTTGGTAATCTAAGCGATTCCAGGGTGATGAACACAATTATTGTATTAAGAAGCTATTTATGTGTATTCTTATATAGTGTTTTACAATTACTAGATTTTTAAATATTCCTTTCCAAGAATGAAGGTTTTTTTTTTTTGGTTTTGTTGAATCTGGTCATGTCATCTCCTTTGCATCTCCCGATTTGCAAAAAAGTGTAGAACTGGCATTTTAATAAGCAATTGAAAAGGATTCAAGGCTCACTTATTTTTGGTCCATATCTTGACTTGAAAAACTTTGCAAATATCAAATATTTTATGCACACAATTTTAAAGTGAAAGGGATATATTCTGAGTTGTCCATAAATGTTGTTGCAAGTTCACTATTGACCAAGAGGTTGCAACATTTATTGCCTCATGTAAATTATTGTCCAATGCTTTAAAAGAGTTGTGTTGTGCTTGCGAAAATAACCCACATAATTTTAGTTTAAGTGGTGATGAATATGTTGTATATGTTGCCTTCCCTTTACTTCACGGAATAGAATATTTCATAGTCGAAGAGAGAAAATATGGACAACAAAATATCCATATTCTCTTGTTCATCAGGGATCTTTTAATCTGTTCCTGCATATTATGGAAAAAACAGATTTAGAAGCAAAGGTAAATTGATTTAATCTAAATAGAGAGTGACTTCAGTTTCATAAAATGACGGTTTTCTTATTCCCTTATTAGAGATGAAATTTTTGAAATTCAATTGAAAATGTAACATTGCTTACATATTCCATGGTTCAGATTTGTATGGAACCTAAGCCCAGTATATTTGTGGGCCATTTAGTAGGAGGATTAGTTGCAACCTTGGCCACACTATGGGATAAATAAAAGCTCTCCTTTTTTATCACATTTGATTTCTCTTTAGTGATAGATGAAAGACTTGTTGAAGTAGTTGGCTATGAGAATTGGGTTGGCATTTTTTGTCGTACACCATTTGAGTCAATTGATGTGCCCTTGGATGTCATTTTCCTTATTGGAGAGGCAAGATGATCAATGCCATGAAATGCGTATCTAATAACTTTATTTAGGATGCTTATACCACAATTATTCATTCTCTAAGGGACTTAAATAGCATTACCAATGGACTTATATAGGGTTACCAATGGAAGCCCATGTAGACCTTTTGGTGCTTACAAGTTTTTTTCAAGCCATGAAATAACTTGTATTGAAAACTCTTAGACAATTTTGAAAATGTGTCATTTGACAATGTAAAGCCAAGAAAAATGTTGACATGACTACATAGTAGCACATAAGCTATAGTTCCATTTTGGATGATGTGATACAAAACTTTGGGATAATTTCTAATTTCAACTACATAATCCTCTTATGTGGTGGGAAACTCTTTGCAACTAAAAGTTATTAGTGTTGGAGCACAAGTAATCCTCAACTCCTTTTTAAAATAAATTTTGAAAGAAAAAGAAGAAGATTACATTGTGCAGTTACCTTGAAAGGTATCATGGAGTATAATATAGTTCCATGCATTATGATCTACCTTGAAAGTATATGTATGTATCATGGTGTATAGTATAGTTCCATGCATTATGATCTACCTTGAAAGTATATGTATGGGATTATTTAATTTTGATAAGAACACTACACAAAGGCACACTAACATTTTCTCTAATGTCAATAATAAGCATCTCACTTTTCTAGGTGCGACAAGATTGCAATTTAATGAACTGCTATTTTTTATCGTGATTTTTTTTTTAATTTGACCTTTTAAATGTTCTAGACTGAATGAAGTATATAAAAATTGAAGATTTATGATTTTTTGATAAGAATATGAAGATATCCTCTTAGCTAGTTTAGAAGTTATATATACTATGTTTGTTAGTTCCTTATGGTGTAATATTTGGGATTAGTAATTATCGTAGCATTGTCTTTCTTTGCACTTTTGATTTTATTTTCTTCATTTGGTAACACTAATTGATACTTCAAATGTATTTTTGAATTGGTGATGTCAACTTTGTTCAAAATGATTATGCACTCACTACCTTACAAGGAGCAAGAGAAATTGAAAAGAAGAATAACACAAATGCTTCCCAACTGGCTTTTAAATTAAGTAAGCACAATCTAGAGTGGCAGAGCTGGAGTAGTATAAATAGCTTTGTGAGAAGGAAGAAATTTATGATTCATTAAATAAGAAACAAGGATACTATGGATCCTTTAAATAATTAAATGACGAGGGATATCAATGTAAATTTGTGTAGAGAAAAGATGTTCTCGTTTTGGGATGAGATCATTAAAATGAGAGAGAAACATGAGTTTCCAAGTGATTCACAATCCACAAGTAGGTGGACATATTCTGGTAATACATATAGTAGGTCATGTAGAGATTCTACATATTACACATTATATCACACCTCTAATAATATGAGCAACTATATTTTCAATTGAAAACCCACTTGTCATAAAATTATTCTGAAATGGTTTGAAGGTTTCGAAAAAAATTGTAGTTCTAAAGGTCAAAAAGATTTCACAAAGCTAGCATCCTTCAATGATGTGTTCTTTGAGATATTTTCAAATCAGTTAAGATAAAAATATATAGAAAATTTAATTGAAACAAGTTAGACAAACTCTTATTGACACATCACTAAACACCAAAACCCCGTGAGTAAGGATGCCTTGTGTTTCAAAATTACAGTGTCTCTTACATAGAAACCAAGACATCTTGCTTTAGGTAGATCTACATAAATTGCATTGTGTTCATACATATATGTATAAGTCCAACATTGAGAATCAATGGCATATTATGCAATGTTTATCATATACAATGGCATTTTTGGCCATGTGTATCGTATCTAAGGTGATCTTGGAATTGACCAGTTATTAATGCCATCCCATTGCAATAAACAACTAGATAACTAGTGACAGTTCCAACTTAATCCATTTGGTATGCAAATGCTTTCCAAGTGTTTATTCATGATAATCCAGTATTGGGTTGAATGTGAACAAAAACACAACCTAAATACCATGCCCACACAAATTTAAAGTAATAAAATAACACTAGAGACAACAACCATATAAGAGAATAACACTAAATATAATAAACCTTCTCTATGCACACAGTTTGGAATTTGAGATTCCCATTCAACCCACTCTCACAATGCATACCAACTACAATTAGAAATTAAAGAGTCAGAAACAAGAACATATGGAATATACAACAATTTATATATCCATACTAGTATTCATTGGCTTGCAAATACAAATACATCCTTATTGTCCTTGTTGCAATGATTTGGTCCCATCAAATCATTGGCTTGCAAATACAAATACATCCTTATTGTCTTGGTTGCAATGATTTGGTCCCAACAAATGAGCATTGCAAAGAAAGCTTAAATCGAGATTTTAATTTTGGCATCCATGCTAATGGTAAGTGCATATGGTGTCTTTAGAGGATTGGCATCTAATCTAGCAATGCAAACATACAAGTTCTCAACATACTTCCCATACTCCTAGCAAATCAATGCAAATGAGATGACAATAACCATATACATTTTATTGGATATTGTATGACATATATTCCAGCTTATGGTATCAGCCACTTATAGCCATCTTACATCCTAGTATTCACAACAATATATTAAAAGCAAGTGAGTATCATCAACAATAAAATCTCATATCATTTATGATTTATTAATGAAGAAGTTACAACCACAAATTCCCCAATTTTATTTCTAACAAAATTTCACAATAGAAAAAATTAAAGTAATGATATTTTAAAATGAAAAAAAAATGGTATTACATCTATGGCACTAGTGTCTTTTTGGAGAGTGCCCACCTGCATATTCTATACAAGAAGAGGATTGTTATGTGATTGGAACTCAAAATAGATCCAAGGAAAATCATTTTTCAGTGTTATCATTTATGTTTTTATTCCAACAGAGTTTAGTAACCAAAATTACAATTACTAGCATTCATTCTTACCAGCATAATATCAACAATTTTTTAATAAAATATTGAACTAGTGGGAACTCATTCTTACCAGCATTAGCATATCTAGACTACATCAAGGAATCACATTCACAACCATTTTTAAAAACTTATTAATAATAAGGAGGAATTAGACAAAGTGGTTACTGGTTGAAATATCTTTGACACTCATCAATACAAATTAAAATGCAAACTTTATTTAACCACTACTTTACTTTATTACATCACCAATTGACTTGGTATATGATATATGATATATGATATATTTTATATCATATATCATATTATAACACATTGCATTGCAATGTGTTATATTATAACACATTGCAATGCAATGTGTTATATTATAAATTGCATCCTCGGCCATTGTTGGACATTCCTTAAGCTGTTATAGACAGGGGAATTCATTTCCATTGTAGATTGATAATTCCACACATTGGGAGAGAGGAATCAATGGTACATGATATGCCATCTCTATATTCCCATTTCATTTTGAAAACAAATTTTGCTAACTAAACTAGACTTCCCAATTAATGTAATCTATATAGACAATTAATTATCCAAATTCCATGTCACGTGGGAAAAAAAGAAAGGGTATTGTTATATGAACATTAATTTAATCACTCAAAGAACTTGGATATCTATGTAAGTAATGCATTTTTTCTTCATCATCAAAACAGATTTAAATAAGTATAAATTTCACTCAGTTATCCATATGAGTATGAGCCTTTTATATCATTGAAAAAATGCCAATTAAGAGATTACGATGATGAGAAATGGTTATAATTAAGAGTATTCATTTGTAACTCTCAAATCCATGGCACACTAGCATAGTTACACTACATACAAATAATTTCACACAATATTGTAGTCATTGAATGCATGAGAATGAATAATCCTTGGAAGAAAGTTCATGCTACAAATAACAAGAAATTTCTTAGACTTGATATCCATGGCAATTAACCAAACATACATATGCTATCTATTGAAATTGCTTAGATTTTATATCCATGGAAATTAACCAAACATGCATATGCTATCTATCATCTTATAGTAACCATTTTAACAAAAAATAACAATTAAAAAATAAATTCAAGCATTTAATGAAGGTATAGGGAGTGAGGATGAAATCCCTCATTCTTATTTTTGTTTAACCATAAATTCTAAATCGGAGATTATCATTTATCTTATAACCAAAAATATTAACAATTTTCCCATAAAACATTACAAGCATATTCCTTCCTTGAGTATTCAAACACTTTATATAACTTATATCTTCAACAAAGAGGATTATACCCAAAAATATCCACCAAATTAATTCACTTTGGCACAATCCAAATATCTACCAAAAATTCACATTCAATACAAACAACTAAATTCCATTAATTAAGGAAATTATCAAATTTTATTGTTGAGATATCGAAGCTTAGGTCCACAGTTCGATTGTTCCTCCTAACTCCTCACCTTGCAAACTATTGAATGGTCAACCAATTTCCATCCTACCATAACTAGGGAATTTTTTTTTCTTTTATACCTTTGAGCTGTGTGGGATCACAATCAAGAACGCAGTGAACAAATTAGTAGGATATGCACCAATAGTGGGGTCTCCAACCATTGGAGACCCCACTTTCGATAATATCCTTGTAAAAATTGAAGCTCTATTTGAATTAATCTTTTATAGAACTCCATGCAACTGTACAATTTCTCTTATGAACACCTATGTCAACTCATACCTTATAAGTTGCATTAGTTGGAATAAAATGTGCTCTCTTGGTGAGTTTGTCCACCACTACCCAAATGATATGGTGTCTCTTCATTGTCATTGGTATTTCTACAATGAAGTCCATTGTGATTACCTCTTGCTTATGCTATGGAAGAGCATGGGGCTACAATAAACGTCACATATGGCAATTCTCAACATTCAATAGTTGGAACTCTAAACACTTGGATACAAATGTCAAGCCAACTTGGCCATTGATACCATGGATGAGATTAACGTCGAGAAAGAAAGAAAAAATGGAAAAAAGGAAAATATTAGCAGTGACCAAACTTCTTATAGTACCTCCTTGTGACCTCACTTTGTTGAGTCTTCAATGTTAAGCCCAAGTTTACCATTTATGTCACTTCTTCATCCTCTCATTCCTACAAATTTGAACGTTGGAGGTGACAATATACATATTTGTTTTTGCTCCTTGCTCCTCGCACAAAACTCAGTTCCCAATCTATCTTTTGGATGGAATGAGTTTGTAACATTTCCACTATAATCCCCAGTTTAATTAATGCATAATATAGATATGAAATATAGTTATGACCAAACAATATAATATAGAAATTATATTTCTATTTTTAAATAAATAAATAAAACTACTCACTTTTGTGTTATTATTCTTGAAATTTGTATTTATTTTTTCTTTATTTTTTCTTTTTCTAATAAAATTTAACATTTACCATTATTCTTTTAAATAAAAACAATATCATATACTTACATTTGAAAATTAAATTCATATAATCGTTAACAATGATGATGATAATTACCAACAAGATTAGCATCCATCATCATTACTTATGTGAATAAATATAATTACTTTCGCAAAAAATAGAAATTACTTATACAACATTTTTTTGAGTGCGGGCTCATTCTTCATGTGTAAAGAATGCAGAATGCATATGCCTTGAGTGCATCGTAAGTATAGAATTACTTTTAAAACTTTGAAAAAAGAAAATATTCAAACTCTGAATTTTATAGAAAGAAAAATTTCCAATTTGCTAGTGTACTTATTCATTGCTTTGTCACATAGGATGCATATGGCCATTACCCACTTCTTATTCTTTGTCTGTTCTCTTTGGGAAAATTCACATGAGATTTTTCTTTACTCTTTATTTTCCCATAAAAGAAATCACTTTAAATTTAGAATTCACATAAACTTTAACCGTGTGAACAATGTCGGATGCCCCTCTGCACAGCAATAAATTCACATAAACTTTTACGGTGTAAAGAATGCCCCTCCTATAATGTAGTTACCTTGAAAGGATTATGGAGTATAGTATAAGTTATAGTATTCACTGGCTTGCAAATACAAATGCATCCTTATTGTCCTGCTTGCAATTATATGGTCCCAGTAAATGAGCATGGGAAAGAAAGTTTAAATCAAAATTTTAATTTTGGCATCCATGTTAATGGTAAGTGCATATGGTGTCTTCATAGGCTTAGCATTTATTCTAGCAATTAAAAAAATACAAGTTCTCAACGTAATTCACATACTCCTAGCAAAGCAGTGCAAATGAGATGACAATAACCATATACATTTTATTGGATATTCTAGCTCATGGTATGAACCACTTATAGACATCTTATAATTACATCCCAGTATTCACAATGATATATTAAAGAAAGTGAATATCATTAACAATAAAATCCCATATCATTTATGTTTTGTTAATGAAGAAGTTACAACCAAGAATTTCCCAATTTTATTCATGACAAAATTTCACAATAACAAAAATTAAAGTATAGATATTTTAAAATGAAAAAACATTGGTATTACATCTATGGTAGTGATGTCTTTTTGGACAATGTCCACCTACAGATTATATATAAGAAGAAGATTGTTATCTTATTGGAACTCAAAATATAAACAAGAAGAAGATTGTTATCTCATTGGAACTCAAAATAGATCCAAGGAAAATAATTTTTCAGTGTTATGATTTCTGTTTTTTATTCCAATAAAGTTTAGTAACCAACATTACAATTACTAGCCACTGATCCATAACATAATCTTGACAATTTTTTAATAAAAGATCAAACCGGTAGGCACTCATTCTTACTAGCATTAGTATATCTAGGTTGCATCAAGGAATTACATTCACAACAATTTTTCAATAACTAAATAGCAATGAAGAATTAAATAGAGTGGTTGTTGGTTGGCATGTTTCATCAAACACTTGGCACCCATCAATACAAATTAAAATTCAATCTTTTTTTAACCACCACTTATTTCTATAGTCTTTACCCATGACCAATCGACTTGGACTTACATCATTGGATATTGTTGGACATCCCTTAAGATATTACAAACATGGCAATGCATGCCCACCATAACTTTAGAATCCCACACATTGGGAGAGAGGAATCAATGGAATAGGAAATGCCATCTCTATATTCCAATTTTGTTTTGAAAACAGACTTTGCTAACTAAAATAGACTTGCTAGTTAGTGTAATCTATATAAACAAGAAATCATCCAAATTCCATATCACAAGAGTACAAGAAGAAAGAGTATTGCTACCTGAACATTCATTTAATCACTCAAATCACTTAGATATCCATGTAAGTAATGGATTTTTTCTTCATCATCAAAACAAATTTAAACTAGTCTAAATTTCACTAAGTTATCCATATTAGTAATGAGACTTTTCTCATCATTGAAAAATTTCCAATTAAGAGATTACTATGATGAGGTTACAATTGAGAGTATTCATTCATAGCTCTCAAATCCATGGCACACTAGCACAGTTGCACTGGAAACAAATAATTTCACACAATATTGTACTCATTGAATACATGAAAATGAATAATGCTTGGAAGAAAGTTCATGCTACAAATAACAATAAATTTCTTACACTTGATATCCATGGAAATTAACCAGATGTGCATATGCTATCTATTATCATATAGTAACCATTTAAACCACACATGCATATGTTATCTATCATCATATAGTAACCATTTTAACCAAGAATAACAATTGAAAAATAAATTCAAGCCTTTAATGAAGCTACAAGGAGTGAGGATGATATCCCTCATCCTTATTTTTATTTAACCATAAATTCTAAACAGGAGATTACCATTTCTCTTATCAACAACAAAATTAACAATTTTCCCATTAAAAATTACAATGATATTCCTTTCTTGAACACCAAAACACCTTACATAACTTCCATTTTCAACAAATAGGATTATACCCAAAACTATCGACCAAATTAATTCACTTTAACAAAATCCAAATATATACCAAAAATTCACATTCAAGGTAAACAACTAAATTCCATTCATTAAGGAAATTATCAAATGTTATACATGAGATATTGAAGCTAAACTCCATAGTTGGATTTCTACTCCTAACCTTGCTATCTATTGAATGGCCAACTAGTTTCCACCCTACCATATCCAGGGGAATTTTTTTTCTCTGGTACCTTGTTATAGCCTTAATTTCCACCCTATAGGCCAGAGAGGAATCCTTCATAGGACAAGAAGCCAGAATACATCCTTTGACTAAGGTTTGACCCTTTTTGGAGCACTTTTAGGTAGCCTCGTGAACACCTAGTATACAACAAGCAAGGCCCTCACTTAACACTAGTCTTCAACAAGAGAGGCACTGTCAAAATTATAGAACTGAAGAGTTATGATGTGATAGGAGGGATGAGTTGGATCTTCATGGAAAAGGCCTAGGAACTCACATCATTTGAGTCTTTAGTGGCCTCTAGAAGATCTAGAAGCCTCTCCCAAGCCTCCTCCAAGAGCTATATAACAAAGGAAAGCCTTGGCCAAAGGGAGGAAGAATGGAATGGTATTGTTATGTTGTCCAACTGCAAAGGTATATACCATCACATCTAGAAGTCAATGAGCCTATCCTAACCAAGGAGTTGTAAGGAGAGGCAAGGAGCAAGGAGGCTAAAGGAGGATGCATCTTCATCAAGTTGAGGTATGAATTCACATGTATTCTCTATGTTCCATTAATAGATCAATTGATTTTCCCCATGAATGTTTGTCTTCGATACATAAATATTTAGATCCGGTTTATATTGTTATAGATAAGGTTAGACCCAAGCTAAATCTAGGATTCTAACATTAGGAAGACAAGTATAATGGTGTTTTTTTGTCTTTGGTGTGCAGGGAGCAGGTTGTAGAAGCTAGAGTTGTAACTTCAGAACTAGAGTAGCCATGATACACTAAGGACAATCTTTAGGAAAAGGCAAGCCATTCCCCCATCTCCTTGTGTAATGATGTTATTGCTTGTTTCTAGGAAAACCATAAGTATTCTAGCCCACTTCTGTCTAGGATTTCTAGTCCAATCCTAGGGAGATCTTACTAATTATCTAGTGATATCCATGTGAGAAATATTCCCATAATAGATTGGTGACTCTAGTGGGGAAGAATTCTTCTCTAATTGAGTCTCTTTTCCTATCTCTTCCTCTATTTTTGTGATTTTAATTTGATTTTTTTCCCATTCAGTCATCCCATGGTCTAGATCTAGTAGATATGATAGATTTGATCCAGATCTAGAAGACCTGCAATAGATCCATCTTTTTCAAAAATAAAATTTTTACATGCCCTCACGTGTTGCACTCTAGTTTTCTAGCGAGGCCCCCTCACTTGTTGAAAGGCTTCTATCCTGCGAGGCCTTGTCAAAACTATAGAGCGGTAGTGTAAAACCCAAAATTTTCAGATTAGGACATCTTTTGAGTAGGTAAGGTTCCACAGTGGTCTGATTGGATGTGGTTTTTCCTCTTTTTCAATGTGTGACTATCACATATATTGCTTTCAAAGTTTTTCTTGAGATCAAGTGTGTGGATAGTTTTTCACTTCTTGGATAGTTTCCCTTTCTGTCTGGAAATTCCAGTGAAGTTGGGCTAAGAATGCAATAGATCTAAAGAAATCTAGTTGTTTTTATCATTGGTTGTTTTATTTGTCCTTGTATCACCTTTGTTCATCACTAGATCTACCCTCCTAGGAAATTCATTAGGTGTGATCCCTGTAGTGACATTAGAGTAGGTTGATCCAACCTCATTCCTAATATCCTATAGGCCTTTTTCTTGTTTGTTTTTTCTTTCCTTTTGCATTTGTCTTTCTCATTTAGATCAGGAATTGTTTACATTGCAAATAAGACAAAAATATTTTTTACATCCTAGGTTTTATTTTGAATCATTAGTTGGTTTTAGATCTCATTTGCTTGATTGGTTTCTTAGTGTGTCTGAGGAATTATTTATGAAATTGGCAAAGAAAAACAAAAGTCTAATTCCCTCCTATAGCTAGAGTTCATTGAAAAGAACAAAACTGCATCATCTTTTTTGCTTTGGTTGGTTGGATCAAGAGTCCTCACATCATTAAAGTTTCATACATTACCTTTGGGCCTAAGCAACAACCACTAAATAGAAGCACTCAATCTAAAATCAATTAAATGTTTTCCTTTGATACCAAACCAATACTAGATAGATTTAGGGCCTTGGATTAGGATTGGAGAGTAAATTATCCAAGGCCACAAAACTCAACTTAGGAGTCATTGAAGAGTGTGAAAATCCATTCTCGCAACCAATGTGTCGGGAAGCTCCTCTAACACATGAGTTAAGCATAAGGTTGTTGAAATAATGTAACTGTGAAGAGCATTCTTATTATTATTGGATTAAATCCCCATTGCGGATTAATCATGTCATTATTATTATTATTGTTATTAGATTAATCCCCATTGTGGATTAATCATGTTGGTAATTGTATAAGGACCAAATCCCCTTTTGCAAATTGGTCATCAGACAATTATAAAGCACAGAATAAGAAGTTGGCCCCAACAGTTATTATGGAAGAACCAGAATTAATTAAAGGTGGGTTTACCCACCCAGAGTGAGAGGTCAGCCCTGCCAATTGTGACCTTTCACACGTGCTAGTCTTGTATAAATAAGAGGCTAGTGCCTCACTTCAAACACACAACTCACTTGCTCATTTCTCTTATGAGGCAAGCTGCAATTACCAGAGAGAGGAGAAGAAGAGTGGCGCATCTCTTGGGGAGGACTTTCTGTATTGGTTTGAGTTATCTCTTGAACATTGTATAAGCTATTTATGATAAGGAAGTTTTTGTTGGGTTTTCTTCTCCTAGAGGGTTTTCCCGGGATAAATGTTGTGTCTCTTGTGAATGTGTATTTCTCAGTGATCTTGTTCTTATTATGCTCTTATCTATTGAAATGCAAATAACTATAATAATGGCATAAACATTAACATGGTATCAGAGCCAACCTGAAGGAAACACTATTTGCAAGAGAAAAA
>ML786527.1:867984-880595 GCA_009831015.1 Picea engelmannii | reverse complement strand
ATGTGCAGAACAGATTATCCCATAGTGCACTTGGGTTCAAGACCCCAGAAGAAATGTTCACCAGAAAGAAGCCAGAGGTAAGCCATCTCAAAATATTTGGTTGTCCAGTGTTTATCCATATACCAAAAGAGAAAAGAAACAAGCGGGAACCCTCTGGAAAGAAGGGAATATTTGTGGGATACTGTGAGGTATCCAAGGCCTTCAGAATCTACATACCTGGTCACCACCACATTGAGATCAGCAAGGATGTGACCTTTGATGAAGAAGCATCACATAAGAAATAGAGAAGATGTCAGCTTGAAGAAGTATATGAAGAGGAACCTATAAATCCCAGGACTACAGAATCCATGAGGGAAGTTCCCAGAGCTGCAGAACCTATAAGGGAAGTCATAGCTTCCCCTGATGAGGAGACTCCTGAAGATCGTGATATAACAGAAGTTCAAGAACCTCCTCAAATGACCTTCTCCCATAAAAGAAATTCTGCTTGGGCAAGAGAGCTTATTCAATATGGAGAGAAGTATGGTGTTCCAGAAGGAACCACAAGATAGGTGAAGAGACCAAAGCCATTCTCCAGTTACATGGCTTTGATGTGCAATCTACTTGATGAAGAACCTACATGCTTTGAAGAGGCCATCCAGAAGAAGGAATGGGTAGATGCCATGACAAAGGAATACCAATCCATAATAAAGAATGATGTATGGGAAATAGTTCCCAGACCAAAAAGTAAGGATGTGGTATCATCAAAATGGCTCTTCAAAATAAAACATGTTGTTGATGGAAGTATTGAGAAATATAAAGCAAGATTTGTCACTCATGGCTTTTCCCAGAAGGAAGGTATCGACTATGAAGAGACGTTCACTCATGTGGCCAGATACACTTCGATTAGAACCATTATAGCTCTTGCTGCCAAGATGAAATGGAAGTTGCACCAAATGGACGTGAAGACAGCTTTCCTGAATGGTGTTATCGAAGAGGAAGTGTATATAGAGAAACCCCAAGGATTTGAGGTTGAAGACAGGAAGTCTCATGTCTGTCGATTGAAGAAAGCCTTATATAGATTGAAGCAAGCTACCAGAGCTTGGTATGGCCGTATAGACAGTTTGTTGACAAGCTTGGGCTTTACCAAGAGTAAAGCAGACTCAAATCTCTACTTCAAAATTATGGAAAATGAACCAGTAATACTATTACTGTATGTGGATGACTTATTATTAACTGGAGAAGAAAATCTCATCGCTGAATGTAAACAGAGAATTACCACAGAATTTGAAATGAAAGACCTTCGTCTAATGCATTACTTCTTAGACCTTGAGGTATGGTAGAGTTCGGAGAGAATCTTCCTTAACCAAGGGAAGTACATGGTCAAAATCTTAAAGAGATTCGACATGCTAGAATGCAAGTCCATGAATACTCCCATGGAAGCGAAGCTGAAGCCGTTGGTCGAT
Source organism: Picea engelmannii (assembly GCA_009831015.1). Classification (NCBI taxonomy): domain Eukaryota; kingdom Viridiplantae; phylum Streptophyta; class Pinopsida; order Pinales; family Pinaceae; genus Picea; species Picea engelmannii. The sequence goes on along the minus strand of ML786527.1, from coordinate 879,153 downwards.
ACTTCGTCAGATTTGATAGATGCCACTCTGTACAGACAGATTATTGGATCACTGATGTACCTGATGAACACCAGAACAAACATCTATTTTGCAGTGAACACCTTGAGTTAGTTTCTGGTAGAGCCCAGACATGTTCACCTAGTGGCTGCAAAACATGTGACGAGGTACCTTAAAGGTACAGTGGATTATGGTCTCAGCTATGATGGAGCTCATGACTTCACATTGAGTGGATATACTGATGCAGATTGGGCAGGAAGCGTTGCTGATAGAAAAATCATTTCCAGATGTTGTTTCAGTTTGGGATCAGCTATGATCTCATGACAGAGTAGGAAGCAATCTAGTATTGCTCTCAGCACAACGGAAGCAGAGTACATTGCCGCATGTTCTGCTAGCTGCGAAGCTATATGGCTTCGAAAGTTGCTGACAGGCCTATTTGATTTGGAGATGAGAGCAACCGCGATTCTATGTGACAATCAAAGCTACATTAAAATGAAAAAGAATCCTATGTTCCACGACAGGTCGAAGCACATAGATATCCGCTATAATTTCATCCATGACATGGTACAGAGAGGAGCCTTGAAGCTCCAGTACATTAGCATGGATGAACAGGTTGCTGATGTGTTGACTAAGCCTCTATCTTGTGTAAAGATTGAACACTTTCGAGATAAGCTTGGTATAGTCCGAAAGGACCCTCCCTGAAAGGGGGAGTATATGTATTCCTTGCTTCTGACCTAGTTGTTAGACGTAAAGCAAGATAAGCCATTCTTCTGACCTCGCTGTTAGACGTAAAGCAAGATGAGTCATGCTTCTAACCTCACTGTTAGACGTAATGCATGACATCGTGTGATCCTTGTTTCTGACCTTGCTGTTAGACATAAAGCAAGATGAGTCATGCTTATGACCTAGTTGTTAGATGTAAAGCATGACGCCGTTGATTCCTTGCTTCTGACCTAGTTGTTAGACGTAAAGCAAGACGATTCCTCGCTGTTGACCTCATTGTTAGATGCAAAGCGAGATGTTGATGTGTTCCTTGCTTCTGACCTCATTGTTAGACGTAAAGCAAGATGAGTCATTCTTCTGACCTAGTTGTTAGATGTAAAGCATGACGTTGTGATTCCTCACTTCTGACCTAGTTGTTAGACATAAAGCGAGATGGTGACATTCCTTGCTTCTGACCTATTTTTTAGACGTAAAGCAAGATGTGACTGACACTGAGCTACCAACTTAACCACTGTGACATTGAGCCAGTGTAGTACTATGATGTGCCAGCCTAGTGTTGTGATGAGGTATCATCTTTACTGATACATATTTGATGCAGATGATGATAGCATTCTTTCGATAATGATGATGCTACCGATGAAGAAAACTTTCGATGACTCGTAAATATGCTAGCCAATGTTTCAAGATGATATTGACGATACTGTCCTCCAAATGCCACTGATGATGCAGACCTCTCTCACCTGATGCTGATGAAGAATACCCTTTTTGTTAAGGGGGAGTGTTGAAATAATGTAACTGTGAAGAGCATTCTTATTATTATTGGATTAAATCCCCATTATGGATTAATCATGTCATTATTATTATTATTGTTATTAGATTAATCCCCATTGTGGATTAATCATGTCGGTAATTGTATAAGGACCAAATCCCCTTTTGCAGATTGGTCATTGGACAATTATAAAGGGCAGAATAAGAAGTCGTCCCCAATAGTTATTATGGAAGACCCATAATTAATTAAAGGTAGGTTTACCCACCCAGAGTGAGAGGTCGTCCCTACCAGTTGTGACCTTTCACACGTGCCAGTCTTGTATAAATAAGAGGCTAGCGCCTCACTTCAAACACACAACTCACTTGCTCATTTCTCTTATGAGGCAAGCTGCAATTACCAAAGAGAGGAGAAGAAGAGTGGCACATCTCTTGGGGAGGACTTTCTGTATTGGTTTGAGTTATCTCTTGAACATTGAATAAGCTATTTATGATAAGGAAGTTTTTGTTGGGTTTTCTTCCCCTATAGGGTTTCCCAAGATAAATGTTGTGTCTCTTGTGAATGTGTATTTCTCAGTGATCTTGTTCTTATTATGCTCTTATCTATTGAAATGCAAAGAACTATAATAATGGCATAAACATTAACAAAGGTCGCATCAGGGCGAGTAGGGAGATTACCCCTCTCTGTTTGTTTTGTTGTTTGTGATACTTCTTTGATCGTTACATATACAAGGGTTCTATTGGTTAACACATTGTTGGCCCTTGACCAAGTTTTGGGACTTCGATAGGCTGGTCAAAGATGGAGTGCCCAGGCGGAGCTAAGAGCGTGGGATCTCACTCATTTTGCGGGCTTGTGGACCCATCAAAGGGTTTTAGGTTTTATGTAACGAGTTATGGGATGTCAGCCCATGGGTTTACTCATGTTTAGGCCTTTTGTATAAATAAGTAGCTAAGCGATGTAAAGATAGGATAGATTGTCTTAGTGCATGACTAGTTACTGATTGTCTTAGTGCATGACTAGTTACTAATTGCCTTAGTACATGACTAGTTGGCTTAGTGCAAGAAGTTGTAAGAGGCTTTGTGCAAATAGAATGTGTAAGGATTTGTGCTAGTAAGGAGTTGGCTCTGTGCCTTGACCTAAATTTGGGAAGGAGGATCTGGTGTGTAGCGCATAGATCTTCTTTACTCTACGAAGTTGGGCTCTGTGGCTATGTGCATAGGAGCAGATGAATATAATAATCTTGAAGACTAATAAAGAAGAAGAAGAATTTGGTGGAAATAGCCCCACACTGGGGTGAACCACGTATATCCTATGTCTTGATGTGCTTTGTGTGATGTTATTTATGTGTTTATCTTCTTAGGGTTGTTATTATAATGATGAATCATATGATGTTGTTGCTTAGTGCTTAATGGTATTTGAATGTCAGATCTGAACTAATGTTATGTGCTAAGTGAATGAAGGTGCTTGATATTTATTGTTACTACGTTGATCTATAATAAGGGTTTAATCTGGGATGTGAATGAGATTCAAGAACTAATGCATATTGTTGGCTAAGTTCTTTGTTAAGTGTTGTAATCACATATATGTGTCCCAACCTGATTGTAGACACCTGAGTCCTGCAACCCCCCTGCCTCTACCTCGGGTGAAAACTTATTTTCTCTGCAGGTATTGATTAAAGAGACGATAGTTAGGGTTTTGTTGGTGCATTGTTGAAGCTTTGAACCCTGGGTCTGCCCCTGTGCCAACAAATGGCTCCATTGTCGAGACCTGAAACTATGATTGTTGGGAACTGAAGAAAAGAGAAAGATTTATGCATAGATCTGTTGTTGTAGTGCACAATATTCTACTTGACTTGTGAAGCTCTATGCTAAAAAAGAAACCTGATCTGAAGAAAAGAGGTAAGATCTTAAATCTTTGTGCTCTAGTAAGTGTAAGATAAGTGAAATTTTTTATTTTGAAAGCATGAATCTAGGTATGTTTGATAGATTTTTTCCTATTCTGAAAGCTAGGGATCAGTTAGAAGAAAGAGTTGATCTGAATAAATTTGATAGAAATAGATAAAGACATGTTATTCCTATGGATAGAAAGAATTTTTGGACTAATAAGTGGATGCAAGAACCTAGAAAGAATTTTTGCAGATTGTAGGTCCAACACTGTGATCCTAGTGTGCAGTACAGGAGAGGTTAGGGATCGTTTAAAATAAAGAGAGGATTAACACTGCATTATAATTGCATAAGACCGAGACATCTTGCTAAGGAATGCCCTGGTACAGGTCCTATTTGTCTTTGTTGTAAAGCTATTGGTCATGAGGTTGAGGATTGCCCAAGAATGACTGCTAAAGTTGAAAAGATGAACATGAGACAAGAAAACTATAAAGAAGGTAAAGAGACTAAGGATATGTTAAAGAATCATACAGAAAAAGAGTCAGAGACTATTAATACAGTTAAAAGAAGTAATGGATGATCACAGAGACATCAGTTTACAAGATATCCTGAAAGAAAAATAACGCATAGTTACAAGAATAGAAGACTTCGACATAGACTGTGTATTGGATGAAGAAACACATGTGAATATTATGCCATAAAGCACTTGGGAAATTTTGGGAAAGTCTGCTATGGTACCTTCATTGGGAAGGATAGGCTTATTTAAAGGAAATATTATAACCCTGTGTGGAAGAGTTACTAATGTCCCTATTATCATCCATGAAACATTGACATAAGAATAATTCAAAGTTATTAGGTTTATTGAGAACAATGCCCCCTTCCCTCTTCTGTTAGGAAAGACTTGGATTGAGAAGGATCAGATCAGAAGGAACGCAAAGGAGGAAGCTACATAAAAGAAAAATCAAGAACTAAGGGATCTCATAGCTATAAGAATAGATCGACTGATAGAAGAATGAGAAGTTGAATCAAAGCAACAGAAAGAAAGAGAATTATCTATCAAGGTTGAAAGAATGAAAAAAGGGTTGAAGGACCTATCCATGCAAGAAGAAAGTATATCCACCCCAGAAATAGTAAGAGAGGAGGTATTCTCTTTGAACCCTTCAGAAGAAAATCAACATCGCCAAGTTACTACGCTAAGAGAAAGTTCAAGTGAAGACTTCGCAGAAGGAAGGCTTTCAGGCCCTGAACCTCGCCAGAATAACAGAACCATGTAGAATGGGACTTCACCCCGGCAAAGCCATATGACCGTTGGAGGCACCCCGGCCATTAGAATAACGCCCTAGAATGACTAGAAACACAGTTATTAGTGGAAAGGCCACCATTGGACCATTGAGACTGCACCACAATGGATTGATGCACATTGATGGATGCATTCCTATCCGTTGGAGGAATCCATTAAGACGCTTTCTTATTTAACTCATTGGACGCTGTGTCGGGACCACTTTTTCCACCCATGATTATCCAAGCTAATAGAGAACCCATTGTATCACGCTATGATTTATAGACCTTGCCATCCATATGATTACCTCTCTTGTTTGTTTGCCTACCTGATTTATTTTATTACGAGTGTGAATGTCGGGCGAACATAGCGTGTTAGAAAAGTCTATGGAGGAGATTCTCGTGGAACTCATGGTTGAGAAAGTTATGTCGATAGGAATACAGACGTCATCGATAGGGGGATTGCAAGCATCCCCTTCGATTGTACATCATTCCAGTTGTACCACTGAGAAGCGAAGCAAACACCGCAACGATCTGGCTAATGCCAAGCAGATCCCGTCAGTCTTGCCAGAATACATACCGCCTCTGGCTGGCGTGGTTAACCGTCATAGTATCCCACATGATTTTAAATATATGTTGATCACTGTGTACATCCCGAAGGGGATACGCGTAGTTGGACCCTAGTTAGGACATATCACAGTTTTTAAGAACATCAATTACAACCTCAGAGACATGAAGAACTATGCGATGCTCGCGCCGCATCGGTATTTGATGAAGACGACTAGTAAGAAGCCACGCATAGTCTCCCAGCCATGGATAAAGGAGCTCACGCAGTCCACGATCCTGAATGTAATGAAGATCCCTCACTTTGGCCGACATCAGGAGGTTAACGCTTGTGTTAAACTCCTCTTGTCATGCTATCATGGAGGATATCTATGGCTTGATAGGTGCATCACTGTGGATTCGACATTGATCCACCTCATCACAGGACTGATCATGCAGGGACCGGACCCTCAACAGTTCTATGTAGGGAAGACTTTAGATCGCTCCCTGACACAACACATAAAGGAGGATTATGGTGATGTAGAAAAGGGAAAGCGAGGCTACAAGGTAGCCTCCATCCAGGATGGCACAGTGCGCCTAGCTTGTCAGCTTATAGCTGGCAATATCGTCAGAAAGAACCATCCCTCGCAAGTCACAAGATTCGTAATGGACCTTGCAGGGAAGTGCGTCGAAGGAATGCAAATGAACTGGGCGAGTTACCTCGTCAGTGAGCTGGAGAAGGACTTCCGTGAAGCACATGATTAGAGCTATGAATTTCATTTTAGATGGCTACTAATATTGATCACATTTGTCACTTGGCAAATGCCGGAAGGAGCAGCCTTCTTGGAGATTGAGCCATCAGAGTCATTGGCCACGAGGTTCTCCACCTTGTGGTACACGAACGATATGGTGAAGCACTGGAAGTCGAATGTTGTCTTCCATGCCTACTAATAACAACTGAAGAGTGTTATCGAGGCATTTCCTCGCATGACACCGAATACATTGCACCAATACAGGCCGCTAGAGAAGTTCCACGCAGATTGACACTTTATCTACATCACTACATGCAGGGATGAGAGTAAGGAGGATTTTCAGTCCTATTATAAGCCAAACGACGAAGATATGGAGGATATCACCAAAGAATGGCCAGTAGAGTTCCTTGTACCAGTGGAAGATGCATAACTCTCCGACCCCGACATCATCAGAAGTTCCTTGGTCACCCAGGTCGAGCATGATGGGTAGACTAGTGTGAAAAAAAATAAGAAAAAGGAGAAGTGCAGAACATAGAAACTGATGAAGAGGACAACGACTCAGAGGAAAGTAGGCCTAACTCGCCCGTAGAAGGAGGAGGAGACAAAGTGAACCAAGAAAAAGGAGGGGAAGAAGGAGAAAAGAAAGACAAAGGCAAAGTTACACTGCTGAAGGATCCCCCTACCGAGGTTGAAACATCGAATAAAAGGAAGGTTTCTCCGCAGAAACCATCAGCAAGAAAGAAGACCCGTGCCAATAAACCCCAGTCGAAGAATGTGCTCACAGTGGATGATGTCGATCTTATCATCGCAACCATGGAGGATGCTTCAGAGGATATCTTGCATAGACATGAAGCAAAGCATGAGACGATGTATGAAAGAATTGAGAAGGAGCTGAAGGAGATACATCAAGCAATCTATTCGAGCCGCGCAGTACCTATTGTGCCTTCTTTGTCGAAGAGTGCAGAATTGGGGGATGAGCCCACCCAATTATGAAGGCTAGAAGATGAAACAGAGGCTCGACTTCAACGAGCCCAAGAAGAAAAGGATCAGGCTACAGAATCATTGAAGCAAGAAAAGGAGGAGGTCTTAGAGCAACTTTGAGTTGCGTAGAAGGAGAAAGATGAAATTTGGGTGATGTACGAGAAGGACAATGTGATGATGCAGAAAGAAAAAGACCAGCTGGTCCCAGAGCAGACTGGGGTCAGAGAGGCAATGAATAAAGAACTTCGTTCTGTGTCAGGCTTGGCAGAGGAAGGAGAAGAGTTGACCAAGATTCAAGTGGGGAAGCTCGCTGAGGCCATTCAGTAGCTTCAAGCAAGAGTAACATAACTAGAGATCCAAGCAGTGTCGAGCACTCTGCAAGAAGTGCATGATTAGAGGGAAGAAATTACCAATAACGTAATAGAAATAATCAGGGCACTCGCCTCAGAGTGTAAGCAACTGAGTGATCGAAGTGCGCAGACCTATGAGCACCTTCCAGAAGATCCAGAGCTGAGGAAACTGGAAGCACAACTATAGGAGGCGAAGCAACAGGCATCCACCATGCAAGCGCATATGAAGCTACTCACTTTAGTTGAGAAGATGAAAAGATCACAGGAAAAATGCGCAGTCCAGCAGCAGATTACTGCCATCCAGAGCAGAGTTATGGAAGTTACACAAAGGCTACAGCCAGTACAGGACAAAGCCTGCACGATTTTGGAAGAGATCGAAGGACAAGGCTCGCAGCTAGATAAATTGGTTGTGACAGTGGAACAACACCTGGAAGGGTCTGTTATATAACAAGTGATTCATGAGTTCTGTTGGGGTCCTATAATTATAGGCGACTCGATTCTTCGACTGTTGATTTGGCATTTCTCTCGTGATGACAAAGTATGGCTCGGCTGATCCCGTCAACTCCCTACATTCTTTTCGCTCGATTCCCCATCACCTTGCTGTATCCTTCATACATGCTACGCCCTCACTCCCTTGTCCTGTGGCCCCATTGACTACCTCTCGCCCGTCACCCATCCATGAATAATCAGACTTAGGATGAACAAAAAGAACAATAGATTAGTTAGATTAAAATAATAATAAATGTTAATATAGTTAGTTTAATAAACTAGATTAATTAATAATTAATTGATTAATTAATAATAAATCAATTGTTAATTAATTAATTAATTAATGATCAATTAAGTTAGTATTAATAATCAGGTTAGTAATTAGGATTAATTACATATTAAATAAAACATATTAATAAAAATATCAAAAACAAAATATAAAAACCAAAAACAAAACAAAAATATAATACAAATTATAATATAAAAACATTTAAAATAAAACATAAAACAAATATATATAAAAAAAAAATTATTATAAAACAAAATACAAAAACATATTAAAAAAACAAGACATAACATATAGAACGTAATACATAACATATAGAACGTAATACATAACACAACACAACGTATAATAATAATAAAAAAAAAATACAAAATTTAAACAACTAAAACGCATGTAATCCTAAGTCCTACCCCACTCACCCCCGTCCTACGTCACACTCCACTCACCCCACTCCTACGTCACACTCCACTCACCTCTTCACACTCCCGCCCACACCTACCTCCACGCACCTCTATACCCCATGCCCCTCCATCCATATCAAACATTTAAATCAACGCACCATAAAATTTCCGGACCCCCCCTCACCTTCCGGACNTACCGCATTTCATGAAAAAACCACTTTTTCCTTTTTCTTGCCATTTTTGCCTGTTTTACCACGTCCTCTTTCAGATCGATTTTTGGGCAAACGAAGATGGATTTTAAAAATCCGAGAGAGGTTTTTTCTCAGAATAGGCTAAAGAACAAAAATGTCTCTCAGTTTTTTCAACGGAGCTACGATAGGGAGAATCGAAAACATCTTCGAGGCCCATTTTTCCAGATTCTCAATTTTTCGTTACAGTCCCAATCTTGTAGGAGCTGTCACGGCCAGATGAGGATGAATTTGGAAAACCCGAAGGAGGTTTTTTCCCATAACGTTCCCATCTACAATAACCTCTTTAATTTTTTGCCCATGTGTCATCGTTCAAGAGAAAAACACATTTGTTCAGACCCCTTTTTCGCAGAAAACCGGTCTGTCTTTCATGGCAGAAAGCTCCAAATTTTGTGGGAGTGGTGGCTATTTTTGGCCGAGGCGGTTAAACCGACTTCCGAAACTTATTGGGATGATCTATCCTATTTATTTAGATGATTTTAATGTAAAAGGGTTCGACCTATGAGGTTCCTTGCTGGAATGTGTGCTGTGTTTAGCAGAGAATTTTTCCTGTAACTTCAAATGATCTATCAGAAATGAGCATGTTGTTCACAGGATTCTTGCGTGTATTCATTGGTGATATTTATTCTCTAATTTGAATTTTTTTCTTGCTTTGTGATCATTTTGTTTTCTGGAACTAATCTTTAAGAGTAACGTAAAGTAACAAGATTTATCTTTGATACCCTGTTTTCGATTCTAAAAATTTTAATGTTTATCTTCTGATGTCTTCGATTAAGAAATTCTTAACTTCTTTTTAGTTGAAGTTATCTTTCTCATCTTTTCTTCTGTCCATCATTTAAGCTACTAAAAGATCCAGTGAGTATATTATCTTTCCCTGTGGAAGTCTTCTTTTCTCTTTCTGGTCGTATTTCGTATTTATTTCAATACAGACCCCATTTGCCCAATGGCCCTCCTTGCTGTTCCAAACAACCATTTAAAAACCCCAACCCATGTTCTTCATAACTAGCCTGATACCTATTAAAACAAAGTTATATTAGACAGAGAGATCCCTCTCTGAGTCTTGGAGGGCTAGATCCAAGACTCGAAGTGGTTTTGATGTTTCCTTTGTGACTGCCTTACAGCCTTGGGCAAATTACAGAGTGCTAACAAGTTCGTCGAGTAGGAAACTTTGGCGAAGCAGCAAGTTGAGACAGCTTGAGCTAAGCTCAAGGCCTTTGAAGCAGCGTTTCCTAGATCTGAGTGACTTGGTATGCGTCGCAGGTGAGTGTTGGGGGCATGTTGGCCCTTGACCAAGTTTTGGGACTTCGACAGGCTGGTTGAAGATGGAGCGCCCAGGCAGAGCTGAGAGCACGAGACATCACTCATTTTGCGGGCCTGTGGACCTAGCAAAGAGTTTTAGGGCTTATGTAACGAGTTATGGGATGTCAGCCCATGGGTTTACCCATGTTTAGGCCTTTTGTATATATAAGTATCTAAGCGATATAAAGATAGGATGGATTGGCTTAGTGCATGACTAGTTATTGATTGGCTTAGTGCATGACTAGTTGGCTTATTGCAATAAGTTGTAAGAGGATTTGTGCAGACAGACTGTGTAAGGATTTGTGCTAGTAAGGAGTTGGCTCTGTGCCTTGACCTAAATTTGGGAAGGATGATCTGGTGCGCAGTGCCCAGATCTCCTGTCCTCTGTGGAGTTGGGTTCTGTGGATTTGTACACAAGAGAAGTTGAATATAAGAATCTTGAAGACTAATGAAGAAGAAGAAGAAGTTGGTGGACGTAGCCCCACACTGGGGTGAACCACATATATCCTGTGTATTGATGTGCTTTGTGCGATGTTATTTATGTGTTTATCTGCTTAGTGATGTTATTATAATGATAAATGCATCTGATGTTGTTTCTTAGTGCTTAATTGTATTTAAATGTTAGATTTGAACTAATGTTATGTGCTAAGTGAATGAAGGTGTTTGATCTTTATTGTTACTGCGATGATCTGTAATAAGGGTTTAATCTGCGATGTGAATAAGATTCAATAACTAATGCATATTGTTGGCTAAGTGCTATGTTAAGTGTTGTAATTACATATCTGTGTCCTAGCCTGGTTGTAGACACCCAAGTCCTGCAACCCCCCTTGCCTCTACCTTAGGTGAGACTTCATCTACTTCACAGGTGTTGCTGAAAGGACCAGTAGTTAGGGTTTTGTTGGTGCACTGTTGAAGCGTTGAACCCCGAGTCTGCCCCTATGCCAACGCACATTCAAAGCTTCATGCTTAGTTACCCTACCCTTATGTGCAGTCGGACTTACAACTCGTCATTCGACCATTGGTTGTTAGGTGGTAACCTTAGTGACCTTTCCTAGGGAGATACAAAGGTGACTGCAGGTGAGACGTTACTGTAGTACCTAGGGCAAACGTTCATTCACAATGTCAGTTCCCCCAGAGGATGCCCGCCTTAATAAAGGGTACTTGCATTGGTCA
>ML786527.1:825574-836089 GCA_009831015.1 Picea engelmannii | reverse complement strand
CCTGAGACAGTCGAGACACAGTTGTCGTTGGGATCGACCGTAGCGATGGAGTATGCTATTCGCCTTTGTAAGGGAATTATGCAGCAGTTGCAACCAAATCTTGAAGGCCTCCTGGGCCTCTTTCCCTTGACGTTGGAAGACGGGGGTAATATCGACCAGAAGATCCTCTAGAGGCAGAAGATCCTCCAGAGGCAGAGGCAGAAGATCCTCCAGAGGCAAAATTTCACAGTTTTCGTCAAGAACATCCTTCATCAGTTGCCTCAGTTGGGAGACTGGAGTGATGATATCCATGGCTTTCTTAATCTTCTTGTGGCGCAACAGAGCAGAACAGAGTGAGAAATCCACGGACAGAAAAAAAGCAGGGAGGTGGATTGGGCGTAGGAAAAGTAATGAGCATTACGCATGTATATAGCCGTGGAGGAGGAGGGGCATCGGTGAAAGTTCATGCGAATTATTGGCGTGCAGGAGGGGCAGACAGTGAAAGTTTATGCGAATTCTAATTTGAAAGTGTATGCCTTTTCCTTTATGGAAAATTAAAGAGTAAAGTAAACGTGTATGTGAATTTCGAAAAAGAAGTGGGTAATATTAGCGACAAAGCGTAAGTACTATAACAAATTAGAAATGTAATAATAAGAAAATGGTGGTGAAACTGGAAATGTGGAAATGTAATAATAAGAAAATTATGTTAAAATTGGTAATGGTATGGAATTTAAATTTAAAGATTTTTATTTTCTTTTATCAAAGTTAAAGTTTTAAAAATAATTCTATACGTGTGAGGCACTCAAAACAAAGAACATTGCATATTTATATGGTCATGTAAACAGGGCATTCATTATTGTTAAAGATTATACAAATTTAATTTTAAAATGTAAGTGTATGAAATTGCTTTCTTTCGGTATTAGATGTTAATTTCTTATAGAAAAAGAAAGAATAAAAAAAAGATATATGAGAATTTTAATAAAGATAATGTTTATATTCATTGTGTTTGTAATAAAATAACAAAATTATAAATAAATTGAAAATGTAATAATAAAAAAGATAATTGTGGTGTTTTTTTTTTTAATTTAAATTTTGAATATTTTTATTTTTATTTATTAAAGTTCAAGTTTGAATGATAATTCTATACTTGTAAAGTTAATAAGCATTTGTATTTTTCAACTCATTTAAAGTTTGGAAAAAAAATATCTAAAATAAAAATTTATGATTTTTTTTTTTAATTCATGAAAAAAGAGAAATGGTAGTGGTCACATTCCTCTAGTTTATAATAAGCAATAAATAAAAATGACAATCTCTTATAGAAAAAGAAAGAATAAAAAATGATATATTAGAATTTTAATAAAGATAATGTTCATAGTCATGGTGTTTGTAATAAAATAACAAAATTATAAATAAATTGAAAATGTAATAATAAAAAAATAGTCGTGGTATTATTCTATTTAATTTAAATTTTGAATATTTGTATTTATTAAAGTTTAAGTTTAATGATAATTCTATATTTGTAAAGTTAATAAGTATTTGTATTTTTTAATTTATTTAAAGTTTGGAAAAAAAAATTTAAAATATAAATTTATGATTTTTTTTAATTCACTAAAAAAGAGAAATGTTAGTGGTCACATTCCTCTAGTTTATAAATTTATTAATAATGTATTACATTAATAATTTATCAATAATTTAGTAACACTTTAGCATTGATTTGCTATCAATGATCTTATGAGAAGTAAAAATTATTAAATGATTTGTTATCAATGTCTTTAGAACAAGTATAATTCATCATCTACAATGTTCAAGATTATTTTCTATCAATTTCTTTAGAACAAGTAAAAATCATCATGTATAAAATTAAAGATGATTTGTTATCAATGTCCTTAGAACACGTATGATCTTAAGTTGAATGCTATGTAATACATCACATCCATTCAAATTTCTTATCTTTGTGACAAATGAAACAATTCATCAGCTTTTAAAAAAAAAACTTGTCAAAACTTCTTTTTTGTAATTTGTTGAACTTAAACCAACCTTGTCATGTGACGAATATGACCTAGCATTCATGTATGATGAACAAAACCGAACATTGCAACATGAAGAACATAGTAGCATCACAGTCTGACAACCATAGTAATGCCACAACGTGTCGAACATATCCTACCATCATAATGTGACAAACATAGCCAATATTGGTTCAATGTGACGAACACAGACTCATCGTCGGAAAGTGATGAACATAGTAATCTTGCAATGTGATGAACATAGTAGTGTCACAATCTAAACAACATAGTAACATCGTAAAGTGATTAGCATAGCCTCGTTGTTGTAATGTGATGAATATAGCCTCATTGTCATAATGTGATAAACATAGCCATATTGTCACAATGTGATGAACATAGCCTTGTCATCGCAAAGTAATTAACACAGTAATTTTGCAATTTGACGAACATAGTAGTGTCACAATCTAACAAACATAGTAATGTTGCAATGTGTCAAACATAGGCCTTTTGTTGTGATGTGATGAACATAGCCCATCGTTGCAATGTGACGAACATACCCATATCGTCGCAATGTGACAAACACTACCTTGTCATAGAAAAGTGATGAACATAGTAATGTTGCAATGTGATGAACATAATACTATAAGAATTTGATAATCATATTAATGTCACAATTTTTCAAACAAAGATACATCCTCGAAATGTGACAAACATAGCCCCATCATCGTAATGTGACGAACATACCCATATTGTCACAATGTGACGAACATAGCCTTGTTGTCACAAATTGATGAACATAGTAAAGTTCCAATGTGACTAACATAATAGTGTCACAATATGACAAACATAGTAATGTTGCAATGCATCAAACATAGCCCTATCGTCTTAATGTGATGAACATAGCATGTCGTCACATTGTGACGAACATACCCATATTGTCACAATGTGACGAACATAGTATTTCCATCACAAAGTAATGAACATAGTAATGTTGCAATATGATGAACATGGTGATGTCACAATCTAATAAACATAGTAATGCCGCAATGTGTTAAACATAGCCCTGACATCACAATGTGACAAGCATAGCCTTGTTGTGGTAATGTGATGAACATACCCATATTGTCACAATGTTACAAACATAGCTTTATCATCGCAAAATGATGAACATAGTAATTTTGCAATGTGATGAACATAGTAGTGTCACAATATGACAAACATAGTAATGTCAGAATGTGTCAAACATACCCTTGTCAATACAATGTGACGACCATACCCAGATTGTCACATTGTGATGAACATAGCCCCATCGTCATAATGTGAAAAACATACCCATATTGTCGCAATGTGACGAGCATAGCCTTTTCGTCACATATTGATGAACATAGTAATGTTGCAAGGTGACGAACATAGTAGTGTCACAATATGACAAACACAATAATGTCGCAATGTGTCAAACATATCCCCACCATCGTAATGTGATAAACATAATCATATTGCTGCAATGTGATGAACATAGGCTAGTCATCGCAATGTGATTACCATAACCTCGTTGTCGCAGTGTGAAGAAAATATCCTATGATCATAATGTGAGAAAATTTTCCAGATGCCATTGTCTGACGAAGATAACCCATTGTCGCAATGTGATGTACACAACCCAATGTCACAATGTGACAAACAAACCCAACAATCTAGTGAGATGACCATTTCCCAACATCGCTATGTGATGAATATAACCCACTATCATACTATGACAAACCTATTCCAACACCACATTGTGTCAAAAAAACACCCTACGTCACAATGTGATGACCATAACCTTACGATGTCATGTCGCAATGTGACAAACATAGCCCAACATTCCAGTGAGACTACGATTTCCCAATGTCATTATGCGATGAACATAACTCATTGTCAAACTATGACAAACCTATTCCAACACCACATTGTGTCAAATAAAAACCCTACAACGCAATGTGACGACCAAAACCTTACGATGTCATGTGAGAAACAAACCCTTAACCATATTTGAAATGTGAGAAGCATTTCCAATGTTTCTCATCATAATGTGAGAAACATTCCAAATGTCGTCATCTGATGAATGTAACCCATTGTCGCAATGTGATGTACACAACCCAATGTCACAATGTGACAAACATATCCCAACATTCCACTGAGAGGACCATTTGCCAATGTCGTTATGTGACAAACATAAACCACTATCAAACATGGTTAACCATTGTCAACCATGGTCAACAACATTCAACCATGGCCATGCTCAACCAAGGTCAATTCTATTGAAGGTCATGCATAGTAAAGGTCAATCATAGTGAAGGTCTAGAGAAGTTAACTATGGTCATGGTCAACCATAATTAAAGGATGGAAAATGGCATTGATCAACGTATATCAACCACTTTTTAGCAACAACCACATTTAAGTAAAAAGTGGTTGATATACACCGATTGACACCATTTTAACTAGATTTTAGTTAAAATGGCATCATTTTTAACATAGCCACTGTGCCTCTTTTTAACTAAAATTCAGTAAAAAATGATCGGAAAATACGCCTATAATAATGTATTTATTAAAACATTAATTCTTTAATAATGTATTTATTAATGTATTAATACTTTAATAATGTATTATTTATGTATTATTTTATTAGTGTATTAATACTTTTGTAATATATTAATTAATTACATGATTAATATATTAATACTTGTTATATTATACATTAATGCATTAATATTTCAATTTATACATTACATTAATGTTATAATGTATTATTAATATATTACTTTATTAATGTATCAATAGTTTAGCACTATATTAATTAATAATGTATTAATATATTAATTAACTAATAATAATATATCAATTAATTAATAAACTACTTTAAACATTAATGTAAATTAATACTTTATTTTCTAAAGCAGAGTAGAACAGAGAGAAATCCACGGACTGCTAAATCCACGGACTGCTGGAGCAGGCAGAAAATCAGCGTGTGGATTGAGAGGGAGGGAGGTGGATTGAGCGTAGGAAAAGTAATGAGCATTACGCATGTATATAGCCGTGCAGGAGGAGGGGCATTGGTGAAAGTTCATGCGAATTATTGGCGTGCAGGACGGGCAGACGGTGAAAGTTTATGCGAATTCTAATTTGAAAGTGTATGTCTTTCCCTTTATGGAAAATTAAAGTGTAAAGGAAAGGTGTATGTGAATTTTGAAAAAGAAGTGGGTAATATTAGCGACAAAGCGTAAGTACTATAACAAATTAGAAATGTAATAATAAGAAAATGGTGGTGAAATTAGAAATGTGGAAATGTAATAATAAGAAAATGGTGGTGAAATTAGAAATGTGGAAATGTAATAATAAGAAAATTATGTTAAAATTGGTAATGGTATGGAATTTAAATTTAAAGATTTATTTTTTATTTTTTATCAAAGTTAAAGTTTTAAAAATAATTCTATACGTGTGAGACACTCAAAACAAAGAACATTGCATATTTATATGGCTATGTAAAAAGAGTATTCATTATTGTTAAAGTTTATACAAATTTAACTTTAAAATGTAAGTGTATAAAATTGCTTTTTTTGGTAAAGAATAATGGATTTTAGATGCCAATCTCTTATAAAAAAAAAAAGAATAAAAAAAACTATATGAAAAATTTAATAAAGATAATGTTTTTTTTTTTAAATAAAAAAGGTGTAGTACCTGCTATCATATATTAACTCAAAACTTGGACAAAATACACAGCTTCAAAGCTATAGTCACCAAAATATGCTGCCGGTAACCGGAAATCAGCATTATTGGGGAGTACTTAGCAGTTTATACAGTAATATTTTCAAGAAAAAGACATCTGTCCTTCCCATATGAGACCAGGACAGAAGCCAGTAACCCAGAAAAACATATAGCAATTAGCACATAAAACAAGAACCTGGAGAGCCAGGCAGCCTAGTCGTCCAGTGACGTGTCTCTCCCTTCAGCACCCGTCGAGATGTCAGAAGCCTGCGTGCGCATGGGGCATCTATGCTGAGCTGGGTCCCCGGAGAGCGCGTCGAGGAGCAAATCTAACCGCTGTCCCATAGTGAGAGCCCTGTGCTCCAAGTCCGCCATGTGGCTGCGGAGCTCGAACACCAAGGCCAGGTGTTCATCGTTTAGGAGGGGACCAAGCGTCCCACCACCATGTACCCCAGGAGGAGCATTCCGTCCATCCTCGTCTTTGCCATTGTCAACCGCAGCCTTCTCGTCTATCACCCGCTTCTCCAACTGCTCAACATCTGTGGTCAGTTGGTCACTTAACCATGGAATTTCTTCCACCACGCAACCAGGAAGGTCGTCGACTATAGTTGGGGCGCTGTTGTTGTCCAGCCTGGTGAGAATCTCCCTGTTGCTTGACTTCTCATTACATATCAGGTCCCCGATTGACGGGTCCTCCTCCACAACACAGCCAGAAAACCAGTCTACGGGTTCGGACGCCTTCTTCGCCCTGCTGTTGTCAACGTCTTGCTCGACTATAGAATTGAGCGCTGCTCGTCCCTCAACCCGTGCCTTTTTCCTGAGGATGGAAGAGGCCAGAGCCAAGGCCCGCTCGAGCTCCTCCTCCCTGCGCCTCTGCGCCTTGTGTGCTTCCCAGGCAGAGCCTCGACGAGGTGTGCCTCTTCGTCTAACCATTTTCCCAATGCAAATGTCAGTTAAGAGCAGAACAGAGTTAAAAAAGGACCAATACAAAAGCCTCTGCGAATGCTGAGCGCTGGGAGGCCAGCTCTGTCGAAGACAGAGAAGCCAGCAGCCCTGGAAGAATTCCCCAGAGTACCCAGCAATTGACGCACCAGTATCCTTCCTCCTTTGCTCGGGCTCCAAAGAAGAACTATAAGCGAACTGTCTGCTCCTCCGTCCCTCCATAATAACCATAACTTCATAAGCACCGGGGATGTTAATTACCGCGCGAGGGAGGAGTACCTCCTCCATCAAATCTCTGCTATGGCCGTCCATCTGCGTTAAATGTCGCGCGAGGGTGGCGGTCCTAAGCATTTAACCATTGCTGAGTGCGAGTCCAGGTGGCTCATCGGCTCCTCCGCGTGTCACCCCATCCGGGGTAATAAAGATAATGTTCATATTCATTGTGTTTGTAATAAAATAACAAAATTATAAATAAATTGAAAATGTAATAATAAAAAAGATAATTGTAGTGTTTTTTTTTCTAATTTAAATTTTGAATATTTTTATTTTTATTTATTAAAGTTCAAGTTTTAATGATAATTCTATACTTGTAAAGATAATAAGCATTTGTATTTTTCAACTCATTTAAAGTTTTGAAAAAAAATATTTAAAATAAAAGTTTATGATTTTTTTTTTAATTCATGAAAAAAGAGAAATGGTAGTGGTCACATTCCTCTGGTTTATAATAAGCAACAAAAAAAAATAGAAAAAAATTAAGTACAATGTAGTTCAAAACCCATATTACAAAATATAAAACTATACTATATCTAGTAGAGTCAATAAAACTTATAAATCTTTTATATAGAAATCTTTTGTATAGAAGGGGGACATACACACCATATACTTGAAAATGTATACTTACCCTATACTTGGAAATGCAATAGAAAATAGGTTATGAGAGAACAAAGTGTGCACCATCTTCCATTATCATTGGGAAGCTTATTGTTGGGCTCTTATAAAACACCTACTAAACGAGACTAAATAATGATTGAAGCAATACAAAATTTTTATTTCATTATTTATTAAAGTTAAAGTTTTAAAAATAATTCTATACATGTGACACACTCAAACAACATTGCATATTTATATGGCTATGTAAAAGGAGCATTCATTATTGTTAAAATTTATAAGAATTTAACTTTAAAATGTAAGTGTATGAAATTGCTTTCTTTCGGTAAAGAATAATGTTAGATGCCAATCTCTTATAAAAAGAAAGAATAAATTTATACCAATTTAACTTTAAAATGTAATTGCATAAAATTATTTTCTTTATGTAAAGAATAATATTAGATGACAATCTCTTATAGAAAAAGAAAAAAAAGGATATATCAGAATTTTAATAAAGATAATATTCATATTCATGTTGTTTGCAATAAAATAACAAAATTATAAATAAATTGAAAATGTAATAATAGAAAAATAGTTGTGGTGTTATTCTTTTTAATTTAAATTTTGAATATTTGTATTTATTAAAGTTTAAGTTTAATGATAATTCTATATTTGTAAAGTTAATAAGCATTTGTATTTTTTAACTCATTTAAAGTTTGGAAAAAAAAAATTAAAATATAAATTTATGATTTTTTTAATTCACCAAAAAAGAGAAATGTTAGTGGTCACATTCCTCTAGTTTATAATAAGAAACAAATAAAAATGAGAAAAAAATTAAGTACAATGTAGTCCAAAACCCATATTACAAAATATAAAACTATAGAAGCGGGACGATACACACCCTATAGTATACTTGCCCTATATTTGGAAATGCAGTAGAAAATGGGTTCCGATAGATCAAAATGCGCACCATCTTCAATTATTATTCAGAAGCTCATTGTTGGGCTTTCATAAAATACCTATTAAACAAGACTAAGTAATGAATCAAACAACACAAAAAAATGGCATATTGAAGCATATCACATTGTACTGCATTGTGTGTGTGCAATTTACATTTGGTATCAAGTTTTCTTAATGTCATATGGTACTTAGAATTCTTAAAAGTGGTTGATATATGCCAATTTCCAACTAGACGTCCACATTTGTGCAATGGAGGATCCAACAATTTTTGGGAGATATATCTATTTCAATCACACAATCAATACTTCAAAACATGCGCTCAATCATACGGATATAGCTATCTCGTGGAAACAATGAAAGAATAAACCCTGCAAAATTACAAAATTACATTACATATAAGAATTAATAACCACTATTCATTCCTCGATATAGCAAAAGCTAGAGGAGGAGGAAGTATGTGAGATAGTGGGAATTCAAATGATCCTTTTTCGATTAATTTTCCAGTAATCTAGCATACCGAAAACCATTAATATTGCAATTTTCATTGTTCAGATCTTGAGCAATTTCGTTCGACTCAAGTTGGACAGAAAACCTTGTAAAGGACCAAATTGTGAATTTTCTTTGTAGGTTGCATCCACTGAATTAAATTGTGAATTTTCTTTGTAGGTTGTGTTAGCACTAGAAGTCACCCCTAGACTGCGATAGGGGTAAGCCTGATACCCATCATTGTTTATGTCACAGGTTGGTTTTAGATGTGGGTAGTCAATGGCCAAAACTCAGCACTAGAATGATGCTACAACACAAAACCAGACAAGATATGTACAAGGAAGTGAGGGCCATATTAACTTTAGTCAGTGGGTTGAGTTTAAAGGCGAGCAGAGGGAAGACTTAGTGAGAAAACAAGAACAAGACTGCGATGGGCCTCCGGCCTTCCAGCAGCTTGAAGAGGATAAATTCAAGCTCGATGATGCTTTCGAGCCCAGGTTTCAGACACCGAAATGTGCCCCAATGACATAGTTCCAACAACACGATGATCTAACCTCCATCACCATGCAGCCAAAACAACTCGAATGGATCCTCCAATTCTGATATATTCAGTGTGAGAGGGAAAAAGACAACATAAGAAACTGAGTAAAACTGATCACGATACTGCTATGATCAAACCTCCATCATGACAGCATAACGATCCTCAATTGGATCCTCCAATTCTGAGCATTTTGACACAGGATTTATAGAGATGTGAAAGGGAACTGACTTCTATTAACTGAAAGTCTCAAATCGATTACATAACCAGACACAGCTTTGGTGTTAAAGCATATTACAAAATGGGAGCTCTTCTCAACCAAATACCTTTCGAAAACCATAGAACTACACCTATATACTCAAAACAATTCACCATCCTCAGTAGATTCGTGCTCGAGCTTCTATGACGTCGCATTTTTTCAGCCAGACTGCACTCGCAGTCTCCTCTATGCACGCCATCCTCTGCCAGACACAAAGCTTTACGTTTGTCTTTCCCCTGTCAGTCTATCCATCTAGTTCTCGTCAGAAGGGAGCTCTGTCAGACGCTATCATAGGGATATGCAGGTGGAACGACTAGCTGACAGTCCTTTCTGAGCTTCCATTCATGGTGGAAGCGATGTTCAACCGCCACCACCAACCTTAATAATTGCTTTCTTGGGATTGAGACTAGAGTGAGTCAAACCTGGCACCTGGAGGACATGGCGGCCACTTTCTGCCTTCTGGAGTTGAGTTGGATGCTTTCTGGGAGGCTAGGTAATCGAACGTGGAAGAGGATTTGGCGAGGTGACGGTGCGATTAGCGGACAAAAGGCGGCTAGATGGAGGGGACACGAAGGCTGGGTTAGCGGGCACTGAGGTAATGTGGTGTGAGAAGGTTACGAGGAATCCATGAGGCGATGGTCAGGGAGTGGGGACACGACATAGGTGGAAGTGGCATGGAGTATAGAGGTACAGGTGTTGGGAGACGAGAGGTGGAGAGGGGAATAGGGAAGGCGATA
>ML786527.1:800999-825327 GCA_009831015.1 Picea engelmannii | reverse complement strand
CTGAGTTCATGAGAGGGCTTCACGTTAGTGGGGGGCCCACACTGGGAAACCACCAACTCAGACCCCTCCCCTTGTTAAGGGTAGAACACTAGGGGGGGTCCGATATGGGCCTCCGACTGCAGATCTGAGCACGTAGATCATGGTCACCCAAATATACACGCCAAATAGTCCAATGTGCCAAGCCCTCACATCCTCCATATGACTTTGGATAAAATGAAAATGTGGGTTTTTAGCCCCTTTTCTCGTAATTTGTTACCCAGAGGCCAAATCCAACGGGGAAAACACCCCATACCATAATATGTGATAACATTAGGCTCCATTGGGGATAGAGTCCTCCCTACGAGGCTCTAATATCTTCAGTAGTTCCATTTTCCTTTTGCATTGGGCTATGGAGTTTTCTCAAACACCTTGCCGAGGAAATATAGGCCGAAAAACAAAATGAAAACAACATACATGGGCTCCATAGGATCTTATTTATGTATATCCCTAAACTGATTAATTTTTTACATAGTGCTAGGTGAAAGTAAATTTCCACCATAGCCATTCAAGTAACTTCCTTGCCAGAAATTCCTCTACTCTATCAAAGACTGATAACCGATAATGCAACCGTGACAGCATAATGATTACATCCTTCAACTTTCCTCCTAATGTTGAGGTTAGGATGAAGCTAGTCGGCTACAAAACATGAAGGAAATACAACTCCATGTATTCCTTCACAAGCTCATAGGCCGAGCGGCAAACTCCAGAAAATTCGTAACAAGCATTCGTCTCTGCTACGCAGCTTCTCACACACGGTTGAATATCTCTGGTAGGCACAGGTGGATGGGAAGCTGATGTAGATTGATTGAACTTAAGCAATGGTTTCTCACTTACAAGCTCTAGACAGGGGATGAACAACACCTTCTGCTTCTCTTCTGGTCCTTCTCCTTAGCTCTGCCAAGGGTCAGATTCGTAATCATCATAAACAGGACCCGTGGAAAATCTCTGCTCTTCAATCTGCTGCTCATTATCTTCTGCAGGTCTAGGATAGTTGATTCCCTCGTAATATTCTTCATTAGTGAACAAAGGATACGGCTCTATAGTATGTTCTTGGAAATCCTGCATATCCAGCTCAAAACTTGATTCATAGTTGTCATATATAGGCTGACTGCGCCCCAGGTCAGCAAATTATGATGCGGGGCACTATTGTTCTTCATTAGAATAATCATCAAAGATGGGTGAGGACAAAACTCCTCCATCTTTCAAAAATGGAACGATCATCCGATCCTTATTTTCAATCCCAAATGTAAATATATCATGGGAAATTTTGTGAAGAAAAAGAGAACATTCCTCTTCCACAATGGATTCTTCCTTTAAAACTGAGACAACAGGCTCATCAGGGGCATAAACTAATGCCTCTACTGCTATGAAATCTTCATAATCATCCTCGGTAGAGCTGTCAAGAACATTCGGCTCGAGGACTAAAAAATACTCTGAGCCTTCTTCAGATTCCAACCTTTCTAGTTGGGCAGAGAGAGATTTTAACAATTCCATCAGGTCACCCAGAGCATATTCTTCCTCCATATGGTCCTCGTCCTTACATCCTTCATTAGACACATCCATATCTTTATCATGGCCTACACATTCCTCACAACATTTATGACAAATTAACTCAGAGGAATAGAGTTTTTGACAATGCCTATTGAAAACTGCATGAATCTGCTCTAGGGAGGAGATCCTAGTAGGGGGAAAGGAATGATACCACTCACAGGCATCCCCGTCCAATGAGAACATGAACATCTTCAGTAAAACATCCTCATGATGTATCTCCCACTAATGCATGAGTTCATGAAACTCATGGAGATGTCGAGTAGGGTTTTCCTTATTACGTTCTCTAAATATGGGAAAACAATCACCCCATTCATCCATAGTAGGGACAACATTAGGAAAACCAAAAACAATAGAAAAATCAAAAGGGGAAAACCTTCAAGCTAGGATTTTGTCCATTTTGAGCCAGTGGAGTCGCCAGGTGAATGATGCACAGCTTTGAATGTGTCTGGTATTTGTTCACCATCAAAGGCCAAATCCTAACGTTGTTGTTCCCCAGATAACTTCTCAAGCTAAGAAAGAAGCTGTTGAAAACCTTCTCGAGAAAGATCCTCTGGGTCAGCTTTCTGGTGTGATAAAAGTAGCCACAAATAAAACAATGAAGTGGAAACAATGGAGTCTCCAGGTGCACAGTTGCAATCTTCTATGTACTAGGTTCTGATGCACCCTCAGAACTAGTAAGCTTTGTCGTTAAATCCTAGGGAAAATCTTCAATTTCCTCCTCGACAACGATGCCATAAATGTTAGCACCAGAAGTCACCCCTGGATTGTGGCAGGGGTAATCCTGATACCCATCAATGTTTATGTCACAGGTTAGTTTTAGATGTGGGTGGTCAATGGCCAAAACTCAGCACTAGAATGATGCTACAACATAGAACTAGACAAGATATGTACAGGGAAGTGAGGGCCATATTAACTTCAGTCAGTGGGTTGAGTTTAAAGGCGAGCAGAGGGAAGACTTAGTGAGAAAAAAATAACAAGACTACTATGGGCCTCTAGCCTTCCAGCAGCTTGAAGAAAATAAAATCGGGCTCGATGATGCTTTGAAGCCCATGTTTCAGACACCAAAATGCGCCCCAATGACATAGTTCCAACAACATGATGATCTAATCTCCATCACTGTCTAGCCACAGCAACTCGACTAGATCCTCCAATTCCGAGCTATTCAGTGCAAGAGGGAAAAAGACAACATAAGAAACTTTGTAAAACTGATCATGATACTGCTATGATCAAACCTCCATCATGATAGCATAACGATCCTCGACTGGATCTTCCAATTTCGAGCATTTTGACACAGGATTTATAGATATGTGAAAGGAAACTGACATCTATTAACTGAAAGTCTCAAATCGATTACATAACCAGACACAACTCTAGTGTTAAAAAATATTAGAAAATGGGAGCTCTGCTCAACCAGAGACCTTTCAAAAATCAAAGAAATACACCTATATACTCAAAACAATTCACCATCCTCAGGAGATTCATGCTCGAGCTTCCATGACGTCATGTCTTTTCACTTAGACTGCACCTGCAGTCTCCTCTGCGCACACCGTCCTCTTCCAGACGCAAAGCTTTACATTTGGCTTTCCCCTGTCAGTCTACCCATGCAATTCTCATCAAAAGGGAGCTCTGTCATATGCTATCAGAGGGATCTGCAGGTGGAATGACTAGTTGACAGTCCTTTCTGAGCTTCCATTCATGGTGGAAGCGATGTTCAACTGCCACCACCAACCTTAATAACTTCTTTCTTGGGATCGGGACTGGAGTGAATCAAACCTGGCACCTAGAGGACGTAGTGGCCACTTTCTACCTTCTGGAGCTAAGATGGATGCTTGTCGGGAGGCTAGGTAATCGGACGTGGATGAGGATTTGGCGAGGTGATGGTGCAATCAACGGACAAAAGGTGGCCAGATGGAGGGGACACGAAGGTTGGGTCAGCCGATGTTGATGTAATGTGGCGTGAGAAGGTGATGAGGAAGCCACGAGGCGATGGTTAGGGAGCGAGGACACGACATACGTGGAAGTGGAATGGAGCATAGAGTTACAGGTGGTG
Source organism: Picea engelmannii (assembly GCA_009831015.1). Lineage (NCBI taxonomy): Eukaryota > Viridiplantae > Streptophyta > Pinopsida > Pinales > Pinaceae > Picea > Picea engelmannii. Next base: position 821,687 of record ML786527.1, on the reverse strand, counting down.
GGAGATTAGAGGTGGAGCAGGGAAAAGGGAAGGTGATAGGTTGGGATGGTGACGAGTGGAAGACAAGTGTGAGGGAGTGAGAGGGGGAACGAGAGCGGGAGATGTGATAGAGAGAGGGGAGATATGTAGTGGGGAGTAGGTGTTGACGGGAGGAAAGAGCGGTAAGCAGGGTGGTAAGGGGTCTACTTGGAGGTGGGGGGATGGTAAGCGGGAAAGGTTGGGGGGAAGTTTGAGTTCATGAGAGGGCGCCATGTTAGTGGGGCGCCCGCGCCAAGAAACCACCAACTCGGATCCCCCCCTTGTTAATGGCAGAACACCATGGGGTCTGATATGGGCCTCTGACTGTAGATCTGAGCACACAAATCATGTCCGCCCAGATCTGCATGCTAAATAGTTGAACACGCCAGGTCATCACATCCTCAATCCGACTTTGGATAAAATGAAAATGTGGGTTTTTATCTCCTTTTCTCGTAATTTGTTACCCAAAGGCCAAATCCAATGGGGAAAACACCCCATACCATAATATGTGATAACAGGTTGCATCCATTGCTTGAACTACGACTTGCATGACTAAGTGAAACCTGCATGAAGTCCCTGTCTAATAATGAAGACAAATATTAGCATGTATAGAGATAGATTTAAAAAAAAATTATGTGAAATTCCAAGAAGTAAAACTTAACAACACTAAAGAGAAATGGAAATGTGTGTGGAATAATTAAAACCCCACCGCTCTTCACATGCAGAGACGACTCTCCACCTGAATGTGTGCGGCACAATTAAAACCCCACCGCTCTTCACCTACCAAGGAGATGGCTCTCCACCTGTTATTGTTAATTGAAATTGAAATGCAAGATAAATGTGGCATCAGTAGATGGCACAGTTCACATGCATACAAAATAACGCTTTCCCCAATATGATACGATACATGGGATCTGTGGCAATGAAGATGAGGTAGTGCCTGGTAATAATCCAAACGTGGCAAGAAAAAGGCTACATATATATTAATTATTTGTAATCAACTAAACGTGGAAATCATATGACGAGATAGTAATTTTTTAATATGATTAGGTAAATGTGATAAAGTAAACAAGTTAATGGATGCATTTATAAATGCAAGGAAGTTATCAACATTAAATCTCATTCATTGAATTGGGAGGATGACGAAGTATATGCCAGGATCCTTAATTGCTAGCCCTAATATTATGATTTGCAATTAAAATATCATTAATTGTGCCCATCTCCAATAGGTGTACGTCTATCGATGTATATCAATTCACAATTTTGCTTAATTGTAAAATTATACATGTAAATAGTGTTTTTCGCAATATTATAAATATAAATACAAGCTCATATGAGTTATAAATATCAATATTTATAAATATGAATTGTGTTTTATGATAATAATATAATGTATTTATTAATGCATTATGCATTATGCATGTAAATAACAAGTTTTTCACAATATTATAAATATCAATACAAGTTCAGGATGCCTTAGACACTAATCTTAGTATAAATGCATTACAATTTAAAGGAAACTTATCACTCTTTTATACATTTCAATTATTTTTAATACTTATTAGGGTTATGGTTAGAGTGATATTAGAGTTAGAGTTATTCCCATTAAAATTAGGGTTATGATTTTATTAAATTTAAGGTTATTCGTATTAAGGTTTATTTTGTAATAACAAGAAAATAATAATTTAAAGATAATTTAAATAATATTAATTTAATAATAAGAATGTAATGAGAATAATTTAACAATTTTAATTTTAATTTAATTTAATGTATTATTTTATTAATATTTTAACGTATTCGCCCTTTATTAATGCATTTAATGTTTATTTAATGTATTATTAATGTATTACATTATTAGTGTAGTAATACTTTAGCAATGTATTAATTGATGATGTATTAATTTATTATTAATCTATTACTTTAATAATTTATCAATAATTTAGTAACACTTTAGCATTGATTTGCTATCAATGATCTTATGAGAAGTAAAAAATATTAAATGATTTGTTATCAATGTCCTTAGAACAAGTATAATTCATCATATACAATGTTCAAGATTATTTTCTATCAATTTCTTTAGAACAAGTAAAAATCATCATGTGTAAAATTAAAGATGATTTGTTATCAATGTCCTTAGAACAAGTATGATCTTAAGTTGAATGCTATGTAATATATCACATCCATTCAAATTTCCTATCTTTGTGACAAATGAAACAATTCATTAGCTTTAAAAAAAAAAAAACTTGTCAAAACTTCTTTTTTGTAATTTGTTGAACTTAAACCAACCTTGTCATGTGACGAACATGACCTGACATTCATGTATGATGAACAAAACCGAACACTGCGACATGACGGACATAGTAGTGTCACAGTCTGACAACCATAGTAATGTCACAACGTGTCGAACATATCCTACCATCATAATGTGACAAACATAGCCAAGATTGGTTCAATGTGATGAACATAGACTTGTCGTCGGAAAGTGACGAACATAGTAATCTTGCATTGTGATGAACAAAATAGTGTCACAATCTAAACAACATAGTAACATCGTAATTTGATTAGCATAGCCTCGTTGTTGTAATGCGATGAATATAGCCTCATTGTCATAATGTGATAAACATAGCCATATTGTCACAATATGACGAACATAGCCTTTTCATCGCAAAGTAATTAACACAGTAATTTTGCAATTTGACGAACATAGTAGTGTCACAATCTAACAAACATAGTAATGTTGCAATGTGTCAAACATAGGCCTGTCATTGTGATGTGATGAACATATCCCATCGTTGTAATGTGACGAACATACCCATATCATCGCAATGTGACATACACTACCTTGTCATAGCAAAGTGATGAACATAGTAATGTTGCAATGTGATGAACATAATACTATAAGAATTTGATAATCATATTAATGTCACAATTTTTCAAACAAAGATACATCCTCGAAATGTGACAAACATAGCCCCATCGTCATAATGTGACGAACACCCATATTGTCACAATGTGACGAACATAGCCTTGTTGTCATAAATTGATGAACATAGTAAAGTTCCAATGTGACTAACATAATAGTGTCACAATCTGACAAACATAGTAATGTTGCAATGCATCAAACATAGCCCTATCATCTTAATGTGATGAACATAGCATGTCATCACATTGTGACGAACATACCCATATTGTCACAATGTGACGAACATGGTGGTGTCACAATCTAATAAACATAGTAATGTCGCAATGTGTCAAACACAGCCCTGACATCGCAATGTGACAAGCATAGCCTCATCGTGGTAATGTGACAAACATACCCATATTGTCACAATGTTACAAACATAGCCTTGTCATAGCAAAGCGATGAACATAGTAATGTTGCAATGTGACGAACATAGTAGTGTCACAATCTGACAAACATAGTAATGTCATAATGTGTCAAACATTCCCTTGTCATCACAATGTGACGACCATACCCAGATTGTCACATTATGATGAACATAGCCCCATCGTCATAATGTGACAAACATACCCATATTGTCGCAATGTGATGAACATAGCCTTTTCGTCACATATTGATGAACATAGTAATGTTACAAGGTGACGAACATAGTAGTGTCACAATATGACAAACACAATAATGTCGCGATGTGTCAAACATATCCCCACCATCGTGATCTGATAAACACAATCATATTGTTGCAATGTGATGAACACAGGCTGGTAGTCGTAATGTGATTACCATAACCTCATTGTTGCAGTGTGAAGAAAATATCCTATGATCATAATGTGAGAAAATTTTCTAGATGCCATTGTCTAGCGAAGATAACCCATTGTCACAATGTGATGTACACAACCCAATTTCACAATGTGACAAACAAACCCAACATTCTAGTGAGATGACCATTTCCCAACATCGCTATGTGATGAATATAACCCACTATCATACTATGACAAACTTATTCCAACACCACATTGTGTCAAAAAAAAACCCTACGTCACAATGTGATGACCATAACCTTACGATGTCATGTCGCAATGTGACAAACATAGCCCAACATTCCAGTGAGACTACCATTTCCCAACATCGTTATGCGATGAACATAACTCACTGTCAAACTATGACAAACCTATCCCAACACCACTTTGTGTCAAACAAAAACCCTACATCTCAATGTGACGACCAAAACCTTATGATGTCCTGTGACAAACAAACCCTTAACCATAGTCGAAATGTGAGAATCATTTCCAATGTTTCTCGTCATAATTTGAGAAACATTCCAAATGCCATTGTCTGATGAACATAACCCATTGTCGCAATGTGATGTACACAACCCAATGTCACAATGTGACAAACATATCCCAACATTCCACTGAGAGGGCCATTTGTCAATGTCATTATGTGACAAACATAAACCACTATCAAACATGGTTAACCATTGTCAACCATGGTCAATGACATTCAACCATGGCCATGCTCAACCAAGCTCAATTGTATTGAAGGTCTTGCAAAGGTAAATCATAGCGAAGGTCTAGGGAAGTTAACTATGGTCATGGTTAACCATAATTAAAGGATGTAAAATGGCACTGATCAACGTATATCAACCACTTTTTAGCAACAACCACATTTAAGTAAAAAGTGGTTGAGATATGCCGATTGACACCATTTTCAATAGATTTCAATTAAAATGACATCATTTTTAACGTAGCCCCTGTGCCTCTTTTTAACTGGAATTCAGTAAAAAATGATCGGAAAATATGTCTTTGATAATGTATTTATTAAAGTATTAATACTTTAATAATGTATTTATTAATGTATTAGTACTTTAATAATGTATTATTTATGTATTACTTTATAAGTGTATTAATACTTTTGCAGTATATTAATTAATTACATGATTAATGTATTAATACTTGTTATATTATACATTAATGCATTAATACTTCAATTTATACATTACATTAATGTAATAATGTATTATTAATGTATTACTTTATTAGTGTATCAATAGTTTAGTAGTGTATTAATTAATAATGTATTAATGTATTAATTAATTAATAATAACAGTCCCCGAGGTGTAGAACAGTCGGTGACGGAGTGTGTTGTTAAGCCACTCCTTGATGTTAAAGTCACCGGTTCGAAACCTGCGGGGACAAAAAATCCAACCATGTTAAGGGTTGGTGTGGCTCAGGCCGGGTGTGATCCCCGGGTGATTTTGACGGCTTAGATGCCCCTGAGTCGCGGTTTCTCAAGCCACAGGTTAATCGCAGGTTCTGCACAAATTAACAAACAAAAAAAAAATTAATTAATAATAATGTATCAATTAATTAATAAGTTACTTTAAACATTAATGTAAATTAATACTTTATTTTCTACATTACATTAATGTAATAATGTATTACTACTTTATTAATGTATTATTTTATTAGTGTATTAATGCTTTAATAATCTATTAATTAATTAATACATTACAATATATATTGATGTAAAATGTCATCCATAGTCATGATCAACCATGGTCATGGCCAAGTATGATCATCTATGAGGACAACAACTGTTTGACTAGTAAAGTCTACACGGGTATACATACCTTACCTCCTTCTGGATTTGAACTTGTGACCTCTTAGGAGGAAACACATGTTCTTAACCATTATTATACATAATACATAAATAAATATTAATTAATAATAATAATAATTAACTATATTATTAGTTATTATTAATATACATAATTATCTCCCAACAATATGTAAAGGAGGTCTCCGTGAACACACACACACACATATATATATATATATATATATTATAAAGGGGTACTTTAAGGTAATGTATACCTCTTATACAATAATTATTAATTAATATTAATAATTAACCATATCAAAAATAATAAATTAATAATATATTATGGTTAATTGTTATTAGTTACAAGAAAATAATATTAAAAAAATAATTTAATACTTTATTAATATATAAATAATAATGTATTACAAATATATATTTACTTTATTGTAGTTTTACTCTATGAATATTGGGTTAATATTTTAATGTATTATTATATTTTTGGAAACTTTATTAGTTTATTATTAATGTATGGATTCTTTGTTAATATATTAATTAATAATAATTTAATATTTTATTGAGAGTTTATAAATGCATTAATTAATTAAATAATTTTTTAATGATTAATGTAATAATGTATTTATACTTTAGTAATTTATTAATGTATAATGTATTAATACAATATATTATATATTATTAAGGTATTTACTAATTAGTATAATGTATTAATACAATATATTATATTTTATTAAGGTATTTACTAATTAACATGTTATATTAATACATTACATTATACATTAATGTATTGATATTTAATTTATACATCACATTAATTAATTAATTAATTAATACTTTAATTTTATGTATTTATGTACTAATACATTAGTACTTTTGTCATTTATATATATATATATATATATATATATATAGTAAATAAAAAGAAGGACCTTATATTAAATCACGAGTATATAGTTGTGCGATGCTTGGCAGCCACCTATTCCGCCACATGAGGGAAACCAGAACAGGTGGCTCCAAGCGATGATGTGTATATCATGGTTGAAAAATATTTTACAAAAATTTTGCAGAGGACTGATAGTTTCTACAAGAGCCACGTTCCATCTAACTAGCCTAGGGATAGCCTCATTCAGAGCTGCCATAACTAAGAGAATTACACAACCAGAAAAAAGAGTGAAAACTAAATCACTGTCCATTCTAAATCTGTAATTAACAAAAAAATGGGATCTCGGGTGAGTCGCGTCAAGCCATTGGAGAACCTGGATATCCATGAGAGGTGTATGCCGGGGTGAATCTCTTCTTGCAAGTTGGGCAACGGGTTTGCATTGGAGCTTCTGTGAATGCCTCAAACAACAAGTCTAGTCATTTATTGATTATCCCTTGACCATGCACCTATTCGTCCTACTGCCGCCGAATGTCGAAGAGGAGCTCAAGATGCTCTCTGCCAGATGATAGGTAGAGTGTGAGATATCCTCTCCTTTGTCCATGCCTGTGTCTTCCATTGCAGTTGAATCCTTCCATCCACTTGTCAATTTCTAGCTTGGGGGGATTTCCTCCTCCACAATATAGCTTTCGTCCTCATAGTAAGGCTCTCATGGCTTGAGAACTGGGGGGACAAGAAGGCTGGTGGCAGTGGGGAGGCGCACCTCTGAGGGTGGCACTGTCACGTGCACCGAGCTGAGACCTGGATGCAAAACTAGAGGTGGCACCTCCTCTTTGACAATGTTGAGGCTGAGGTGCGGAGGTGCCTCTTCCTTTGAAGTGCTAACTTGAAGATGCAGAGGCGCCGGTGGAGAATGCATCGGGGAAGACAGGGTCTCCATTTTTGGAGTGCGCAGGGAAGTCGGAGTCTGAAATGAGGGGGACAGGGTCTCCATTTTTGGAGCGCGCAGGGTCGTCTGAGTGCTTCTGGTGTGGCTATGGGAGCAGCTAAAATGAGCAATTAAAGCTCTTTGAGAGGTTGTAAGTATGGTGGCTCGGGTGAGGGCATTCATTTTTCTGGTGCCCCACCTGGGCTTTCCCCACTCTCAGGGCATGGTGGGAGGGACCAGGGGGTAGAGGGGATGAGAGGGAGTGGGGGGGGAGCGGTAATTGCGGAAGGAGGCCAGGAGGGCCGAGGAGCTCTGTAAAATGATCATAACAGGTAAAAAATAGGAAGAAATGTGTTCCAGGGTTACCTTTAATGCTGCAAGGAGCCATAGATGGCTCTCCCATCGCCATTGAAGGATGACAGTACTGTTGCAAGTGATTGGTACTGGTAGCCTGGATGGATCGCTCATCTAAGAGCTCTATCAGGCGCACTGAATTAACTCTCCTCAGGGTGTGTATCATGAGAAGTTAATACGTTGGGGGTGGCGGCTTGGGATAATAACTCCCCCCGCCATTTGTCCCTACCATCTGTCCCCCTCCTTTTGCCAAGTGGCACTCCATCCGGGTTTAATGTATCTATATATTATTAATGTATGTTTGCATTATTATTAATGTATTCATTTATTATTACTTTATTAATGTATTAATACATTACTAATGTATGAAAAATATTTTACTTTATTAATTAATTAATAGGTTATATTATTTCTTTGTTTTTACTTTCTTATTGCAATATCTTAATGTATAAATTAACTAATACAATATATTATTAAAGTATTTATTAATCAACATATTACACTAATACATTACATTATACATTAATAATTAATATATTGATACTTAATTTAATTTATACATTACATTAAGGTATTAATTAATTAATATATTACTATTTTTGTATTTTATGTATTTATATATATTTGTATTATTATTAATATTTTACTTTATTAATTAATTATTAGATTGTATTATTTATTTGTTTTTATTTTGTTTCGCAAATTTATCAATATATTTTACAATATATATTAATTAATTAATATATATGTATTGATATATTAATGGTCATCCCCAAGGCATGTTAGGCTGTTAATGGCATCGATCGATGTATATCAACCACAATACTATAACAAATTAGAAATGTAATAATAAGAAAATGATAGTGAAACTTGAAATATAATAATAAAAAAATGATGTTAAAATTGAAAATGGTATGGAATTTTTTTATTTTTTTTATTTCATTATTTATTAAAGTTAATTTTTTAAAAATAATTCTATACGTGTGACACACTCAAACAACATTGCATATTTATATGGCTATGTAAAAAGAGCATTCATTATTGTTAAAATTTATAAGAATTTAACTTTAAAATGTAAGTGTATGAAATTGCTTTCTTTTCGTAAAAAATAATATTAGAAGACAATTTCTTATAGAAAAAGAACAAATAAAAAAGGATATACAAAAATTTAAGAAAGAATAAAAAAAGATATACCACAATTTTAATAAAGATAAAAGATAATGTTGATATTTATGATGTTTATAATAAAATAAATAAACTATAAATAAATTAAAATTGTAATAATAAAAAAAAAAAGTTGTGGTGTTATTTTTTTTAATTTAAATTTTGAATATTTTTATTTTTATTTATTAAAGTTTAAGTTTAATGATAATTCTATACATGTAAAGTTAATAATCTTTTGTATTTTTTAATTGGTTTAAAGTTTGGAAAAGAAATATTTAAAATATAAATTTATGATTTTTTTAATTTATGAAAAAAAAGAAATGGTAGTGGTCACATTCTTATAGTTTATAATAAGCAACAAATAAAAATGAGAAAAAAATTAAGTACAATGTAGTCCAAAACCTATATTACAAAATATAAAACTATAGAAGAGGGACGATACACACCCTATACTTGAAAATGCACTAGTATACTTGTCCTATATTTGGAAATGCAGTAGAAAATGGGCTCTGATAGATCAAAATGTGCACCATCTTCAATTATCATTCAGAAGCTCATTGTTGGGCTCTCATAAAATACCTACTAAACGAGACTAAGTAATGAATGAAACAACACAAAAATAAACGGCATATTGAAGCATATCACATTGTACTGCATTGTGTGTGTGCAATTTACATTTGGTATCAAGTTAGCTTAATGTCATATGGTACTTAGAATTCTTCAAGACTAGTTACAATTTTAGAATCTATGGAGATTATCCATATGTGTTATGACTAGTTTTCATTTAAGTGTTGGTATCTTTAGATGTCTTCAACAACTTCCAAGTTTAAAACTAGGCTATGTTTTTGGTTGGTAAATGGAAAATAAGGGGCCCTGCATCAACTATAGAAAACAAGCCCATGAACAATTAAGACAACAATTCATAGAACTAGTCCATTTATCTATTGTATTGAGATAGATGTAGATTTGTCTAAGAGTGAAGTGTCTCCATGGTGAGAAAAATGGGAACCTAGAAAGAGAACAATAATGCAAAATATCATTTGTGAATATAAAGACTCATATTACCTCTAAAGGGAACATTACCAAAGAAACAACAACATTGTCCCAAGTAAATAAATGATGCTACCATAATTCCATAAACAAGGGAATACATTGAAGTGTATAATCTACATAATTTATGATACTCCAACTAAAAAAAATTGTTTGAAATCTAATCTAACTAGTTACAAGCATAGTGGCCAAGTTAATGACCAAGACTTCTAAGCATCCACTAGGATTCTACAAGACCAACTTGATGAAATTGAAATAACCATCTTTTATGGGGGTGGAGAGGGTGGATAATGTGTATTTGAAATGCACAATGTCTCCACCCACACCCCACCATTAAAATACACATTGTCCCTTCCCCCAACCCTTATGAGGGTGGGTGTTGGGAGAGATATTAGGGAAAACTGATGGGGGGAGTTAAATTTTGAGGGTAGGCATGGGAAGAGATATTAGGGAAAAATTATGAGGGTGGGAGTGGCAGGAGATAATAGGGAAAACTTACTAGGGTAGGGGTGGCGAGAGATATTAGGGAAAAATTATGAGAGTGGGAGTGGGGAGAGATATTAGGGAAAACTTATGAGGGTGGGAGTGGCAGGAGATATTAGGGAAAGCTAATGTTTTCTAGGTAATGTCTTCCCCCTTAAGTTTTTGTTGGCCCTTGACAAAGTTTTGGGAGAACCTTGGTCATATTGACCTCTTTTTGGACTTCGACAACCTGTCGAACGAGGAGCGCAAGACGAAGCAGAGATCATGGGATATCGAACCATTTTTGGATCCTTTTTGGATTTTTGGGATTATGTAACGGGATTGGGATGTCGGCCCATGGGTTTACCCATGCTTAGGCCTATTTTGTAATGTATAAATAGATATCTAGGCATTGTAAGAAGAGGCCAAACCGAGATAGGCATCTATGTGATGTATGCTAAGTGCAAGTAAGCTTTTGTAAGTGTTTTGTGCATGAATGTGAGAGACTTGCAGATCTAAGTGCAAGTGCTTGTAATAGACTGTGGAAGGCTTTGTGATATAACTCAAGGAAGAAGGATCTAGTGAGCTGTGCAGATCTTCTGTCCTCTGGGAAATAGGGTTTTGATGGCTTTGTGCTTGTAACCGATCTATTGAAGAAAATAAAGAATAAGAGTTGGTGGACGTAGCCCCAAGGTGGGGGTGAACCACATAAACTTTGTTTTGTTTTTCTTTGTGCATTGCCTTGATGTGTTTATGTCTTCTTTTTCTAAGTGCTTTGATATAGATAGATAAGATCTGCTCATGCTTGCGTTAATAATGTATATGAATGCTAGATCTGATGTACATGAATATGATTAGTGCTCAAGACTGTTAGATCTGACCTATTTCTTTAATGCTAAGTGCTTAGATATTCAGATCTGAATGTATGATGTGATGCTCTGTTATATCGGCGCGGTAGGATATCAGTTGAATATTGGTGATTTGTCGATGCTAAGTGCTATGTTAGGTGTTATAATCACAGATATGTGTCCCAGCTAAGGTTGCAGACATCTCAGTCTTACAACCACCCCTGCCTCTACCTCAAGTGAGACTTCATCTCCTTCATAGGTGTTGCTGAAAGGACCGGTAGTTAGGGTTTTATTGGTGCATTGTTGTAGTGTTGAACCCTGGGTCTACCCCTGTGCCAACAAATGGTTTTATTGTCGGGACCTGAAATTGTGATTGCTGGGAATTGAGGAAGAAGAAACTCTGTGCGGAGATCTGATCTAAAATTGTGAAAGCTTTGTGCATAGATCTGTTGCCCTAGTACACATCATTCTACTTGACCTATGAAGCTTTGTGTCAAGAAAAGAGGTTAATATGCAGAAAAGAGGTAAGATATGTAAGCTATGTGCTCTGATAAAGGTAAGAATAGTAGAAAAACTCTAGATCTGAAAGCTTTGTGCTCTGAAAAAGTAAGATAAGTGAATTTTTTTGTTTCTAAGGTATGGATCTAGGTATGTTTGATAGATTTTGTCCTAGCTTAAAAACTAGGGCACTAGTAGATGAAAGAATATTTGATATGAATAGATTTGATAAGAATACTGAAAGATATGTTATACCTATGCATAGAAATAATGTTTGGACTAACAAATGGATGCAGGATCCTAGAAATAATTTGTTGCAGGTTAGCTCCTATGATCCTAGCGCACAGTACAGGAGAAGTTGGGGATCATTTAGAAGAAAGAGAGGATTAACCCTATGTTATAGTTGCAAAAAATTGGGACATCTTGCTAAGGAATGACCTGGGAGAAGACCAAGTTGTCTTTGTTGCAAAGCTATGGATCATGAAGTGTTGGATTGCCCTAGAATGATTGCTAAGCTTGAAATAATGAATATGAACTAGGAAAACTCTAAGGCAGATCCAAAGAATATGGAAGAACCCCAGAAAGAATCAAAGAAAGTATTGTTACAGATGAAAGAAACCCTGAATGACCACCGACATGTCAGATTATCAGAGATTTTTAAAGAAAAAGAACACATTAAAGAAAGAATATGACACTTCGACATTGAATGTGTTTTGGATGAGGAAACACAAGTGAATATCACGACAGAGAGAACTTGGGAAGCTATAGGAAGGCCTGCTATGATCCCTTCATTAGGAGGAATAGGATTATTCAGAGGAAAAATGGTAAACCTATGTGGGAGAACCACTCAGCTATCTATGAATGCCAATGGAACTTCGATAGAAGAAGATTTTGAGATTATTAAATTCATTGAGGACAATGCCCCATTTACCATGTTACTAGGAAAACCTTGGATTGAAAGAGATCAAGCTAGATGAAAAGAAGAAGAAAAAGTTTTGGAGAAGAAGAGACAAGAGTTAAAATATTTTATGACTAGAAGGATCACATACTTGATTGAAGAACAAAATAACAGATCGAAGCTACTTAACACTAGAGACCCAGATGTCAAAGTTGCAAGAACATTAGAAGACTCACGGAAGACTGAAGTACCTATCCCAGATAAAGAAGAGGTGTTACCCTTGAATCCTAGGAAAGAATATCAACAGTGTGCAATGACTATGTCCAAAGAAGATAAGAATTAGAATGGAAAAAGGAATACTGAGACGAAGCTCACTAGAAAGAAGGCTAGGAAGCTAATTAAGAAGAGGTCTAAGATTGAAAAGTTACATAAATCTCCAAAGGGAACTTCGCAGGAGGGAAATTTGTAGAATTGGAACTTCGTCGGGATATCAGAACAACGACACATGGCACTTCGCTGTGGCGAAGAAATATAACTGTTGGGACCAACATATCCGTTTGACTGCCACTCCGAACGAGTCGGAAAGCATTTATAGATCAATACCAGACCATTGGATTGTTCCATAATGGATAGAACAAGAGTTAATGAGGTTTCATACCCATTAGAAGCGAACCGTTTCTGAGTTACCTATTTATCCCATCGTGCCATGCACGGAGAACACTTTTGCTAACCAAGAATTTGAGCCCACAGACCAAGTGACTTGTATATAGTGATCATTGCTCTCTTGTTGCTTATTCTAGTATAGTTTCTAAGTTAATTTGACCCTGATCTAAGTAATCCTTAGCGTGTATGTCTGAGGAGCTCAACGCAATCGAAGAATCCATGACATAAGTCCTCCTCGAGCTAAGAACTGAAAGAGTCATGTCAGAGAGAGGATTGTCCATAGGTGTACAAGCATCTTCGATGAGAGGACTATCGACCTCTCCATCCACTGCTCAATCCAGACCATCCTAGCCAGCATATGAGAAACGAACTAAGTACATAGATGATCTCATGAATTCTAAGTTGATTCCAAGCATATTGCCTGCCTACTTGCCACCTCTAAGTGGCAAGATAAACCAAGACAGTGTGCCTAGAGACTTTGAATACAAATTGGTCACTATGTACCTTTCGAAGGGGATACACGCAGTTCACACAGATCAAGAAAATATAGCAGTGTTGAATTTTAGTGACTTCAACCTCGGGGACAAGAAGGTTTACATCATGCTCACCCCGCATAAGTACCTGACCAGGAAAAAAGAAAATAATTCAAAGATCGTCCCTCAGTCATGGACCCATAACCTCACGCAATCCACTCTGCTCAATGTCATGAAGATTCCTCACTTCAGGTGACACCTGGAAGTGAATGCATGCATCAAGTTGTTGTTGTCCTGTTATAATGGCGAATACTTGTGGTTAAATCGTCGTATCACAATGGATCTGACGTTGATCAATTGGATCACAGGGATGAGTATGCAAGGCCCTGACGCATAGGATTTCTACCCTGGAAAGATAATGGATCGCACTCTAGCGCAAAGGATCAAGGACACATACGAAGATGTTAAAAAGGGAACACAAGGCTACAAGGTAGCTTCTATCCAAAGTGGCGCAGTGCACGACGACGACCTAGGGATGATTTTAGGGGCTAAATTTCGCTCATGGGCTAATTTTCCATCGTTTTCCCCAAAAAAATATTCGCCATTCTAAAAATGATTCGCCCAAATTCTATAGGAAAAAATTATTTTACCTCAAAAATCGCCAAAATTTTATACAAACTATATAAAATCCTTAGAAATTTGAATATTTTTATAAAAATATCGCCAAACATTTATAGTTGGCATATGAAGGATTAGTAATATTCATCGAGGTTTCTACCTTTTAAAATAAATTTCCATCCTTAAAATCATCTCTAAGTGAGCCTAGCCTGTCAATTGATCGCAGGAAAGTTAGTTCACAAGAACTGACCTACCCAAGTCACTGACTTTGTAGTTGACCTCACAGGGAAGTGTGTGGAGGGCCTACAAATGAATTGGGCAAAGTACCTCATGAACCAGTTGGAACTGGACTGCAAGGAAGCGCAAGATCAAGGATACAAGTTTCACTTTAGTTGGCTTCTAATACTGATCGCTTTCATCACATGGGAGATGCCAGAAGGTGTGACCTTCCTGGACATCGAGCCCTTTGAACCTCTGGTCGTGAAGTTCAGTACAATGTGGTACTTGAACGGCATGAGTAAGAAATGGCAGTCAAATGCCGTGTTCCATATATATTAGAACCAGTTGAAGGTAGCCATCCAGTTCGAGCCTCATATGACCCCAAATACTCTCCATAGGTTTCGGCCTTTAATGAATTTCAACGTTGATCGACGCTTTATATACATCATAGCACATGCCAATGGTCATAAGAAATAGCTATAATCATACTACAAGCTGTCGGAGGAGGATTTGGAGGAGATTACCAAGGAATGGTCGGCGTACCTCCTTATTCCAGCAGACCCTACAGAGCTATCTAACATAGACAGTCCAGAAACTGTGCAGGATACACCTGGACCAAGCAAAGTGAAGAAGATTGAAGAAGTACATGATCTAAGCAGTGTCTCAATGAAAATTGCTTCCATTTCACCAGAGCCAGGAGGTGATGGCGAAGAGATAGGTGGCAGAGAAGTGGAACAGAAGAAAGGCGAGGTTACACCACCTAGAGACAAGGAGGATCCCTCGAAGAAAAGGAAGGTTTCCCCCCCGAAACCTTCCTCTCAGAAGAAAGTGAAAGAAACCATGACTAAGTTTGAGACTATCCTCACCTCCGATGACTTCGATTTCATTGTAGTAGCCCTAAATGATGCTTCGTTGGAGATAGCAGAGAAGCAAGAAGCTAAGTAGGAAGAGATGTTCCATCGGATTAAGGACAAGCTCCAAGGAGTGCAACAGGCACTACAACCCAGCCGTAGAGTATCCACTGCACCTCTGTTAGCAGGAACATCATAACTGGGATATGAGCCAGCTCAACTCCATCGAATCATTGATACAGTCGAAGCTCTCCTTTGACGAGCTCAGGAAGAAACAACACAAGCTACCCAGGCTTTGGAAAAAGTACAGGGAGAGCTTGTAGAACAATGCAGTACTGCAGAAAGGGAAAAGCTTGATCTGCAACCAAAGTGGGATGAAGAAAAATCACAACTGCAACACAACAAGGAACAGTTGCTCGCAAATCAACTCGAAGTAAAGGAAATGGTTCATAGATAACTTCACTCTATGACAGTCGTAGAAGTGAAAACTAAAGAGCGAATTCCATAGCAGGTGGAACAACTTGAAGAAGTAATCCAACAGATCCAACAACGCATAACAGACTCGGAGCTCTGCACTATGCTCGAGACCCCGCAAGATGTAAGAGACCTAATGGAAGCAACTGCCCGCAGGGTAGTTGATAGACTGAAATCTCTTGCCTTGGAGTGCAAGCAACTGAGTAACCGTAGCGCCCAAATATACGAGAACCTCACTGAGAATCCAAAGTTGCAGTCACTAGAGTCGCAGCTCTAGGAATCTAAGTAGCATGGAGACACACTACAGGAACAGTTGAAGGCCTTGTCGATCATGGAAAGAATGAAGCGGTCTCAGGAGCAACGCACCGCCCAGAAACAGATCCACATGATTCAAAGTAGAGTGATGGAAGTTACTCAATGGCTTCAACCAGTGCAAGATAAGGCATGTCAGTTTTTCATAGAGGTTGAAAGCTGAGGAGCAGAGTTGGAACGGGTTGTCACCATAGAATAACAGCGCCTAGAAGGTCCATTGGACAACGCAGTGATCCAAGATTTCACCGAGCAAGATTTCATCGTACAGAAGCAAGTCGAAGCAGCTCGAGGCCTTCCAAGCATAACTGGTCAGATCAGAGTGACTCGGGATGAGTCACAGGTGAGTGTTGGGGTCATGTTGGCCCTTGACCAAGTTTTGGGAGAACCTTGGTCATATTGACCTCTTTTTGGACTTCGACATCCTGTCGAACAAGGAGCACAAGAAGGAGTATAGATCATAGGATCTCGACCCCCTTTTGGATCCTTTTTTGGTTTTTGGGATTATGTAACAGGATTGGGATCTCAGCCCATGGGTTTAGCCATGCTTAGGTCTATTTTGTAATGTATAAATAGATATCTAGGCGATGTAGGAAGAGGCCAAGCCGAGATAGGCATCTATGTGATGTATGCTAAGTGCAAGTAAGGTTTTGTAATTTCTTTGTGCATGACTGTGAGAGACTTGTAGAGCTAAGTGCAAGTGCTTGTAACAAACTGTGGAAGGCTTTGTGATGTAACGCAAGGAAGAAGGATCTAGCGAGTTGTGCAAATATTATGTCCTCTACGCAGTAGGGTTTTGATGGCTTTGTGCTTGTAACTGATCGATTGAAGACAATAAAGAATAAGAGTTGGTGGACGTAGCCCAGGGTGGGGGTGAACCATATAAACGTTGTGTTGTTCTTCTTTGTGCATTGCCTTGATGTGTTTATGTCTTCTTTTTCTAAGTGCTTTGATATAGATAGATAAGAACTGCTCATACTTGCATTAATAATGTATATGAATGCTAGATCTGATGTACATGAATATGCTTAGTGCTCAAGACTATTAGATATGACCTATTTCTTTAACGCTAATTGCTTAGATATTCAGATCTGAATGTATGATGTGATGCTCTATTATATCGACGCGGTAGGATAACGGTTGAATATTGGTGATTTGTCGGTGCTAAGTGCTCTGATAGGTGTTATAATCACAAATCTGTGTCCCAGCTAAGGTTTCAGACATATGAGTCCTGCAACCACCCCTGCCTCTACCTCAGGTGAGACTTCATCTGCTTCGCAGGTGTTGCCGAAAGGTCCGGTAGTTAGGGTTTTGTTGGTGCGCTATTGTATCGTTGAACCCTGGGTCTGCCCCTGTGCCAACATTTTTCCCTGATATCTCCCCCCATAATGTTTTCCTAATATACCCCCCCACCCCTACCCTCACAAGTTTATCTCTCCGATAAGTTTTCCCTAATATCTCCACCCCACCCCCTCATATTAACACACTAATTCCAAAAAGTAAGCTTAGTTTGGTGCTTTGGGGTTTGTCCAAAAGGTGATACTCATGACCCATTTGTAATGTCCCCCTAGCTTAACTGAAGAATATTATTTTGCAAAATACACATAAATTCAAATTATTTTTCTACTAACTAAATTCTGGTAGCTTACCAACTACAAATTGTACATAGATTTAACCATTGAAGATGTTGTTATCTAAATGAAACTACATCATGCTAGCTAACAATAATGTCACATCCTCACTGAAACAAACCACATGTGCAACAGGATTTGTACTACACACGAAAACTATTTCCCAACATGCGTAACGATTCGAGCACCATGCCAGAATCTTGTCACCAATACTACTAAAATCGACTAACATATACATTTAAAGATTGAATTATGAACAACATGACAATCAAGCTCATGCAATTTTCCATACTAGTTAAAAATGTAAATGTGGCTAACAATTTCACCACAACAACATATATTTCATTTGCATGCACAAAGTAAAATGCACAGTGGTTAAACTCATGAAAACATATAAACACTTATCGTCTTAAAATAGTTGTGCAACCAGATTCTTGGGAAGGATGTTCCACCCAATCATTTTTTGTTCCAAATCTCAACAGCAAGTCACCCCTGAGATGGGGCTAGGAATCCACAAATGAAGGGTTCCTCTCATAGTTCACTCACAACTCGATATTCCACAACCCAATGGTATTCTCCTAAAACCATCCTGAATTCCCTCTATCTCTCTTACTCTTGCCCTTCCCAACCCAAGGAATGTACCCTTCTCTGCTCTCATCCCATTAGGCTTCCCATTCATTTATCGGGGTCTCTCTGGCCCAATTTACCAGGAATCTCTCTGTTGGGAACTCACTGTCAAGAAAATAACAACAAACACTTGTTGTTATAGTGAAACTCACATAGGAGTTACTCTTCCATCCTGGCAACCTAGATATTTAATATCCATCTCCAAAACACTCCAAAAATGCTCCAACATGCTCCAGAATTCACCCAGCCTTCTTGGTCTAGCTCCCATGCTTTTCTTTTTTTCTCTCCCCTTGTTATTCATGTAAAAAATGAAATTTTAACCGGTACTTGTTCTACCCATGAAAATTTCCTCTACCTTCCCAAGACACTTGACTGCTCACTCTGCCCAATGTTGATTGTACTTCATCCACATGCTCTCCAATAACTATGGGATGTGACTCTCACACCCACCCTCTTACATGAGTTTAATGATTGGGCTCTCAAACACTCAAACAAAAAATTGGAAGTTGTCCCCAATAATAATAAAATTCAATGAAATGGGCTGAAGTAATACCCATAATTAATTTCCCCCTTGGAGCCCTCATAGACACTCTCTTCTCTTGTGGATAACTCAACCCCCATATCTATCCATATTCCCTAGCAGTTGGCATCACATTTTATTTATTAAAATTCAGAGAATACATTTTGCATTTTACATCACTTGTCCATAGCCACATTCATATCTACATTGTACATTAATTAAACTGGGGATTATAGTGGGGATGTTACACCATTTCCATTATAAGAGTGGTTGTTGTGTATTATGTGAGATTGATGAGGCTAAATAGGGGATGAAGATACATTATGCATGGGAATCACAGAGGCACAATGCAGTGTTATGAATTCCATAGTTTGCTAAGACAAATGGAAGGAACTATTCAAGCATCAAGAGCAAGAGAAGGTTGATTCGAGGGGATCTTGTGCAATGGATGCAACTAGGAACATGTTGGAAATAAGAGAATGGAAAAAGGAAGTGGATTTGTTCATGGGCATACACCCTACAAAACACTTGGAAGTCATAATGCAATTGATATCCTTTCAACAATTGGTTGGATGAATCTTGGCTCTTCTCAATGCTCATCCATCAATGGTTACCTCTCCCTCTCCTACGGGCTCAAGCCCATCAATGGAACCCTCCCTTTGTGGCCTTTCATTGGCCTTAGAGGAGCTTATGGGTTTAGAGTGAATAATTAATCCAAAATTATATGAAGGGATAGGTGAAGTTCTCCATGTTGCCACGATCCAAGAATTAGATCACCTAGATGTTGATGGAAACAAGTTGAGGGATCTTGTGGAAGTAGAGACCTGTAATGGGCATGGAAACCAATATTTTTCTTCTCTTGTTGTCTTATGTTATATCCAATACTTTATTTACTTAAGCAATTTGTAAGGTCACAAACCTGTCACAATAATTTAGGCTAGAACAAGGAAGATTGACCCTCTAGGTTGAGAAACCTCCAATTTTATATTATGGATATTTGGCTACAACCTCACATTTCTATTTTGTATTGCAAATTTGTTTGGTTGGGATGCAACATTTTTTAATATAAAATATAACCATTGTTGTGAAAAAAATGAATAAGTGATTCAAGAGTTCTTTTGAATCCCTAGATAACCTGAGTATCGAAGAAGTCAATGATCCCAAGAAGTAGCATCATTACCCCACATGTAGAGGTGGTGTTAGGGTAATTAATTGGTATAGAGGTATGCCATTTATCTAGCTCATACAAAAAAAATATTAAATCAAAAAGAATGAATATGCACCACAAACTTGCAAAAATACTTCAAGAAGAATTGCGAGAAAAAACAATTGCATGCATAATTGCAGAGGAGCTGTTTAGCAAGTGGAAGGGATTATAAAAAATAGTAAATGATCAATCCATTGCATCACAACTATGAATGCACTCTTGTAAACTCATCCTACTCTACAACTATACTTTGCAACTCCTATGTACTCATCCAAAATGATTATATTAGTAAATAGGAAGGACAACATCCTTGGAGTACATAATCCTAAAATCATCCACCCTCTCATTAAGTCAATAACATCAATCTTGCATAACCAATAAAAATGTAGAAAAATCAAATTAAAAAAAAAAAAAAAAA
>ML786527.1:763983-786937 GCA_009831015.1 Picea engelmannii | reverse complement strand
GGACGCAGCTTTTCGACGGCCGAGATCATAGCGCCTGGATCAACGACGCTCACACAGCCTCGTCCTTCTCAGCTACCCTATCTTTAACCCACGTGGGCCCTTCTGCCATCATGTCATCTCCCCTTCCGCCTTCCCCTTGCTGCCATATGCCACCGCTCCTCCCTCTCTCACTCGTCCATATGGCCTTTTCTTCATCTCATCATCCATTTACCGCCCGCCATGTGTCCCGTTCCTTTCCACATCCACTTCTCACTAAAATGAGTCCCTCACGTCTATCCTCTTGCCTCCTGCGCTCGATCCTTCGCCAAGTGTCTCTCCTTCAACCTTCCTTGCCTCCCTAGCTGTTCAAGCCTCGTCCTCATAATCCGACATCACCACCCCCATCATGCACCCCATCTTTCGCACTGGCCTCTACGCCTACCCGTCCTCCAAGCTGTTCAGTTATTCCAGGTGGCAGTGCGAGGAGTATTCCATATCCCGAAATGCTGAGTTGGTTGGGCTGATTCTCAATCCCAAGAAGCAGTTATTGAAGCGGTTGAGGGTGGTTAGACATCGTCTCCGCCATAATGGGGACGTCCTGCAATGAATTAAAGGCACATCGATTCACCGATGTAACTGTCAGAAGATCGATCGCATCTGCCATAAGTTGCACGATTATTCAAAGATTGCAGCTGCAGAGTGTCAGAAGCCATGCAGACACAAAGCCTTCAATGCAATTTCTTGGTTCCGCTGCTGTTGTTGTTTTGAGTATATGTAGGCATTATTTCCATTTTTGTATCCATCGATGGTAGAGCTAAGCTCCCGACTGTAAAGTTTCAGCAAACATTCTAGTTTCCTGGTTATGTCTCTGTGTTTGAGACTTCTTGGTTTATGACAAACAGTTCTCCTTTTTCCATCTTTGTATCGTCTTGTGCCGGAGAGTTCACAGTTGAATGATTCACATGGATTGTTACAGTTATGTTATGATAAAGGATTTATCGTGACATCTTTGTATTCTCTAGTTTTCTGTGTTTGAATATAAAGTGACTTTGTGTTTGAATGCTTTCTCCTCCAGTCTGTTATGAACTTGATGTCTATGATAGACCTTTGCACTCCTCTTACGAAAGTCTTCCACCTACTCACCCTTTTACTACAACTCATTGTTTGAAGTTTATCAAGACCTCACTCGTCACGCATGCTTGGACTAGTTTCTGAGTTGAGACGATGTTGTTCTAAGTTTTCCTCCATTTGATCACCCTTTAAAACAAATCGTGACATTAAACTGATGGGCATCAGGCTCTGCTCCTGCAAGCAATCCAGGAGTGACCTCCGATAGCCAACAGTACCTTATGGAGCATGGTATTTATATCAGGGTGTATGGTTCCATGAAATCTCCCCATATCCTCCCTTAGTTTGTACCAAACAAACTGGTACTCTAGGAGGTGGCATATCAAACAATGATTCATGGAGTATGAGGAATGCTCTACCAAGGCAAGAAATAAATTTAGACACCACTCCCAATGTATGTCGGGCTCTACTCATTTTTGAACACCAAGCAAGAAAAATAAGAAGTAAACACATTAATATCATACCATTTTGGATAGGAGAGGTTCAGGAGATGTGACCCAAAGGTAATCATAAAAAAACATTTAAATAAGATAGGCTTGCCTTGGGATTACACAACAGAGGTCTGGGAAGAAGAGGAGGCACATTACAATGCAAGAACTTACGACAAGGTCACTTTCAAGAGATGAGGAAAGCCCTTAGGAAGGATTTTTGATGAAGATAAAGCATGAGAAGAAGACAGAAATAAAGCAGAAGAAGAAGTAGCAGAAAGGGTGTCTCTCGTTTCCACTTCTACACATTAAGGATTATCAGAGGAAGAAGAAACACTGGCGGAAAAGAAGAGGAGGAAAAAATAGAAGGTTCAAAAGAAAAATAATGTTGCGACTGAGAAAAAGAGGAAAATCATTGAAGAATCCAAAGCCAAATCTAAAGAAAATGCTGCAGCAGAGAAAACTGCGCAGAAAGAAGCAGAGCAAAAGGCAACAGTAGAAAAGGTTGCAACATACGTAACAACAACAATGGAAGAAGCATCAGAGAAGGAAACTAAGGAAGTTATTGATAAATCAGCAAAGGAAGAATAGAGGAATAAATATGAAGAAACTAGAAATAGTGAAATAGTCCCAATGGACACTAATATCCCTGAAATATCAATAGTTAGTGCCATCGGACATGCACAATTGGTCAAACTAATTTTGGGGCTTTGTACTCCATTCATGCCAAATGATGTACCCAACCCGAGGAAGTTTTTATACGACAAAGGATGATTGTACAAGAGAAATAGAAGAAAGTATCGGTAACTGGGGGGAACCCAATTTTAGTCATCACACAGACCCCCATAACAGAACATGTCAGCAAGGATCTAGTGGCCATATCCTCAGCTCGATTCTCTTTTTGGAGCACCACAGAGGATAACATCCAGAATTTGCACCAAAAAAATATGGTGAAGGAAGCAAGAATCAAAGAGCTTGAGGGAAAGCTTCATTAGGTAAATATCGACGAGGGAAACCTCTATAGTTTCAAGGAAAGCACAAAAATGGTTAAGATTGAGCTTGAAAAATCCCTTATCGACATGTCTGATCACCTGCACATGTTTCAGGGCTTAGCTATCATCATCATCATCTAGCATAGCAATATGTAGACCAATATCACACAATTCAATATTATCCAAGAGAGAATGGACGATCTAGATACATGGATCATAGAGAACCCAAACATGCCAGCTGAGCTCTATCGTCCCTCAACCAAGGAAAGAAAAAACAACTCCTATGCATTAGACCATTGCTAGAAATCCACACAAAATGAAGACAAAGAAACTACCATCTCAATGGAAATATGTTCGCGTATACACAAATCAGCATAAGAATTACTCAAATCATGTCAACTTCCCCAATTAGAGGAGCTGGGAAAAAATCTCATAATGGAGGAACTATTCGACAAATTACAAGACAAAACGAGTCACAAAAAAGAAGTCACTAAAGTAGCCACCACAGTAGCAATGGATATAAGAGAACATCACCTCATTCAAATGACAAAGGTCCATACTATAGTTTAGGCATTCATGGCTATGTTATCGAAAGACGTCCAGACCCTCGACAACAACATAGATATGTACACAACTTCCATAGAAGAGCTTGCATACCATAGACTCGTATATTTACATGATCAAATGTAAATATGGGTAGCATACCTCCAAGACAAGATCCATAAAAAGATAAAATGGCAAATTCAAAATTGCTATTACCTGCACCCTATTTTGTCTTTTCTCAACTACGTTCAATTTTTTCTTTTCCTAGTACACATGTCATCAAGTACAAGAAAGGTGAACAATTTTGTAACAATTTATTTAAAGGAATAAAAAGTGTCACAAGAGAGTTATAAATAATAGTATAAATATGGGAACAAACCCAATTTGAAGGGGTTGTTCAAGCATTGTATAAAATCAAGAACTACTTCAAGGACATATACTGTGTTGATTAATATCGAGAAGCCCACAGGTCTAGTTTTCAAAAGAGAGAAGAATTTGCATGTGTAGCTGATTTTGTTGTGAACTTCTTCAAGTAGAATGCATGTTGATCACATGGACTATAAGAACAATGTTTGTTGATAGACTAATTTGATGCATACAATTTCATGTTACAATATTGTTATTATTTCTTATATTTTTAAAGTCTTGAGCTCATGATTTGTTAATGTATGCAAAAATATAATTTAGACTTTTATAGTTATATGTATTTGTGCTCTACGCGGTGTCCTTGGTAGAGTTTAGTTTCATCTACAACTCATTTGGCTACTATAGTTTGCTCCTAGCTAGGATAGGATAAGATATGATAACAATATATTAGATTTATTTTCATACATAGTCTTCATATATATATATATATTCATTGCATAACCATTCATCTTCATGATCATAACCAACAAAGGAAGCCAGTCAAAATTTCATATGGGTCTCCTAAACCAAATGGTGCATAGTATGATTGGGACCATGTATCGGGAAGTACCCCTTACTATTGCAGGGTGAGTTCTGGCTCATCACCAGAATTGGCGCTAGAAGGTGGGCCAAGTGAATGACTTACATAAATGATCTGCATAATCATGGTTAGTCCTTTGAAAAAAAAAAAAATCTAACTCTTTTCCCACATAGCATCCCTGAACAGGAAATTAACTATGAAGATACAAAACCAAATTTTGAAAGTGCCACAGGCAATCTCGAAACTCATACAAAAACTTGGTTTCGTGGACTACAGGAGAGTTCATTGAAAATCGTCATATCACCTGTGCTTGTGCAAAATTACTTGGTAGGATACCAACAACTTTAGACCTCCCAAGGATGAAAGTGTTGGGTTGTTATATTCTTTGCAGTGAAATTATAGTCGAGGTGAATCAACTGAGAGTCGAAGGTCGAGGTGGATTGACAACAGTCAAGGTCGAGGTGGATCGACAACAAGTTGAAGGTCGAGGGAGTCGATTGGGTAAAGTCGAAGTCGAAGATATTGACGATAGGTCAACCGAAAAGAGGTTGAAGTGTGAGCATGAGATGAATGACTACAGACCGAATGAAGGCCGACTGGTAACCCAACTTGGAGTCGACTATAAAAAAATCCAAAGATTTGTGGGATTTGTAGCCAATGATATACATGAATCTGTAACTATTTTTGGGGTTCCAATATTTAGGATTTTTCCTGTTGTAAAGCCTATAAAGAGGCGTGTTGTAACATTGTAAAGGGTAATCGTAGAATTCACTTATACAGGTTAATGCATGTGTAATTATAGGTTGCTAGTCATGCATATGTAAGTCGAATTGGCTATAGGGTTGTTCTTGCACAGGAAAGAGGGTATGATGTTGATTGTGTCTTAGGTGTGGACCAAGGTTAGACATGTAACCTTTTATTCAAATTGAATAAGACAACAAGAGATTAAATCGCTCAAAGGAATGTTGGTTTTTCCCAGTTAAGGGTTCCAGTGTAAAATGTCGGTGTATTATGTAATTGCTTGTTTCATTTACATTCTTGATTAAATTCTTATTCTCTTCTGCTAGGATTAGTGTGGAAGTGTCTTTCATTTCCTGGCATGTGGAATAAAAGCTTAGGTCTTACTTGACAAGTGAATTATCAGAGTGGTATTATGATTTGGTAAGTATATCAGATATTGAGTTGCCAATCTTGAATCTAAGAACTAAACCCTAGGTACAGTAACAATCGTAAGTCATAAATTGTGTTAACGATCATGGTAAAGAATGGTGAGCAGTTCCAGATTAGAGATAGAAAAATTCAATGGCCATAATTTTGAGCTTTGGAAGCTTAAAATGGAATATCTTCTTGTAGATCGAGAATAATGGACAACGGTTTGTTCAGGTACCCAGATGACAAGCATTTTGACAGGAAAATGGGAGAAACTCGAAAGAAGAGCAAGAAGTACGATTCAACTTTGTCTTGCAGATTTGGTGTTGTTGAATGTCTCAGGTAAAGATTCATCCAAGAAATTGTGGGACAAGCTGGGGAGATTATACCAATCGAAATCTCTAGTAAACAATTTGTTTCTCATAAATAAACTATATCTTCTGAGGATGAGTCATGGAAGTTCAGTGATTGAGCATTTAAATGCATTTAATACCATGTTAAGCCAGTTATCATTTGTGGATATTAATATCACTGATAAGGAGAAATGTATCAACATATTTTTTTCTTTTCCAGACACTTGGGATAGTTTAGTCGTGGATTTTGGGAGTAATACAACCACACTAGAACTAGAGGACGTAGTTGATTCTTTTTTGTTGAAAGAAATGAAAAGGAAGGATTGACCAAAGATGCTCTAGTAGTGAGAGGTCGACTGGTAGACAGAGATAAAGGCAAATTCTCTAGTAGAAAGTTCAAGTTGAAGGGTAGATCTAAATCCCCAGTTCAATTGACATGAAGATATTGGAAATGCGATAAAGTTGGGACTTATAAAAGGGACTGTAAGTCAAAGGAAAAAAATTCAATGTTGGATCCAATGAGAAGCAGTTGATTGAGAGAAAGATAACCCTGGACAAAGGAGGTGATGTGTATTTGATGTCGACTAGTACACAGTTGGATCAATATGTATGGCTGATCAATTCAGGAGTATCCTATCATATGACACCACATAAAGAATGGTTCTTTGAATATGAACGATATGATGGGGGTGATGTGTTCTTGGGGGACGACTCAAAAATTAGAATTGTGAGATGGGGAAGAGTCTAAATCACACTACAATATGGGAGGAAAAGAACCCTTCCAGGTGTGCTACACATTCTTTGGAAAGAAACCTGGTATCTATCAACAAGATGAGTGGTGCAAGTGTGCATACTCTGTCTCAGAAGGATTCATGCAATATGGTCAGAGCTGCGATGGTCTTAATGAAAGGAGTTTGGATTGGTACCATGTACAAGTTGTTAGGGAATGTCAACTCGACTAGATTCAACAACATTGTTTCTCTTGAAATCGAATCGACTGTGACTCAACCTGACTCGATAGACCCGAGTAGGTTATCACACGAGAGGATGGGACACATTGGAAAAAAATTACTTCGATCTATGTAAAGAAAAGGTATGGTCAAAGGTTTTCCTAAATGTGGTTTAGAAGTCAACTTTTGTGAACATTGCATATATGGAAAACAAAGTCGGGTTAGGTTCCCATCTGGAGCGACAAGGCAAAATGGGATTCTAGAACTGGTGCATAGTGATGTGTTTGGCCTGGTTACAGTGCCTTCACTTGGTGGATTCATGTATTATGTCTCCTTCATAGATGATTTCTTTGGTAATACATGAATATATTTCCTAAGGAAGAAATCATAGGTTTTCGATATATTTAAGGAGCTTAAAGATCTTGTGGAAAACCAGACAGATAATAGGTTAAAGTGTTGAGGACTGACAATGGTGGTGAATTTTGTGGAAAATAATTTGATCAGTTTTGTAAGCAGTGTGGTATAACACACCAAAATACCACACCATATACCCCACAACAAAATGGAGTTTCGAAGAGAATTAACATAACGTTGATGGATAAGGCAAGGAGCATGCTCATTAGTGTTGGGCTTGCACAAGAACTTTGGGTGAAGGTAGT
Source organism: Picea engelmannii (assembly GCA_009831015.1). Taxonomy (NCBI): domain Eukaryota; kingdom Viridiplantae; phylum Streptophyta; class Pinopsida; order Pinales; family Pinaceae; genus Picea; species Picea engelmannii. The sequence goes on along the minus strand of ML786527.1, from coordinate 779,810 downwards.
CGACAATAAAAAATATATGGTGAATATGTCTCCTTTGTCAGTGCTAGTCAACACGACTCCAAATGAGTTATGGTATGATAAGAATCCTTCGCTAGCACATCTCAAAGTATTTGATTGTGATGCATTTGTGAATGTTCCCAAGGAAAAGAGGAGTAAGCTGAACAAGAAGGAAGTCAAATGTATTTTCATTGGATATAAAGAAGGAATGAAAGGATATAAGATCTGGGATCCCGCATCAAGGATAAAAATGTATAGTCGAGATGTGGTATTCAAGGAATTCATAGGTAAGTCCGATCTAGAGGAATTTGTTCATACCGAGAATAATCTTGATATGATGTGGTTTGAACTAAGGAATGAAGAATATGATTCAGATGAGTCAACTGAATCTGAGGGAGAGGTGGAAAAATTGACTCCGATGGTAAGGAGGTCAGAAAGAATAAGAAAACCAGTTGGGAGGTATAGTCCACCTGACTTCTATTTCACATTCATGCTAACTTCCATCGACGATGAGCCCAAGTCAGTTGGAGATCTGAAAATAGAAGGCTGACTTGTTATGCTATGCAAGCACCCTCTACTTCATTAAAATAAACTTTACAGGACCTTGCTTCATGTGTTAAAATATGCAAGATAAACTTATGTGTTAAGTTCATGTATCTTCTTTTAAATGCTTATGTGTGAGGAATTGTTCTTTTAGATGGTTAAATATGTACTTTAAATAAATACACAGCAACACAACTTGCAGCAAATAAACCATCAAACTCAGAACAATCACAACATGATAAAGGAGTTCACCCCCCTCTGGGCTACATCTCCTTGAGCCTCCATTGATGGACTTGGCTCTCTAGGATTAATTTGTCAAAAGTTATTTTACACGATGCTTCTCAACTCCAATGGAAAAATATACTGTGCCATTGAAATCAAAACACATAAAAACCCCAAAAATGACTAATAGAACTCTGAAAATGGATCATGGCTCATCCGGGCATGACCTCTTCTACATGTGGCCATGAGCTTCACTGAGATTCTCTTTGGAAAAAACATCTGTAAAAGTTCTCAAAAGCCTCTGAAACCTATCCCAATGTGTTCAGAGCATATCAATTAGCCAAAAATGATTATTCAATCACAGAAAACAAACATAGGCTCACCAAAACATGTCCTCCATCAATGAGAGCTTCAAGCTCCCTAGAGCTTGCTGAAAATTCAATAGTGAAAACCTTCATAAGAAGTCTTCAAATGGCCTTGATAATAGTGCCAATGGATTCAGGACATCCAAAAACCCCTAGCTAGGCTTTTACGGCACCTCAATCGGCCAAAAAATGAGAAAGATAGGCCTCCTGCCATCCTCTTCCTTCAAACTCGCTGAAACTGGTTCGCCAAAACGCACCTCTGTGTGCTTGAACCAAGAACATGCTCCAAAATGTGTGTTTAAACACAGCACCGCATAACTGGCTAAAATGTCAAACGGTTAGGCGTGCCCAACCCCTAACCGCCAAGACCACGGGAATATGAGCAACCACCCGAAACCACGGGCTAGCGCAAAAAGGGGCTAAGTTCATAGCAAATAACACCATGACACATGGCGGGTCAGTTGAACCGTTCAAACCATAATTAAAAAATGCGCCAAATGTTATACGTAGTCATATGGCAATACAACGTGACCGGGGGCTGTTATATCCATGTGCATACATATATATATATGGTCACATGTAATAATAATACGACCACGGGCCAGGGCTAAGCCCTGGCCCGACCCCCCCTGCCATATACAATAATATATGAATTCAAATGTAATAAAACACACATATATGTCAAGGAACAAGTGGCGGTGCAATGGTTGGGTGGAAGTTATGAAAGCTTATGCGGTGGGGAGGTCTGGGGGTCGAACCCCACGGCCTCCATAAAATTTTAATTAACAAACCAAATAGACCAATACCGGGGTGCCACGTGGCAGCCCATGATTGGGCCACGTGGCACCTAATCATTTGACCAAACAATGCCACGTGTCAAGATACCATTCGCCTTTAACTACCAACCAAAATCTGCCATGTCATCATATGGATGTACGATCAATCCACGTCACCTCTGCCATGTCAACGTACGACATGCCATGTTAGCATCCGTACAACTGCACAGACTGCACAGTCAGTATCCATTTTTTTTCTTGTTTGACGATTCGAACAGATCGCGATATCTCTCGCTCCTGATGTCCGTTTGATATGAAACGAGTTGCATTGGATTCGTGATGACGAGGGCTACGCTCCCGTTCGTTTTGAGTCAATTCCAAGAACATTGATTTTTGAGCTAAAATTTGACCCCTGGTCCAGATTTTGATCACACCTTCCCACTGAAAGGATTTTGGACCCACAAAAGCTTATGATTATCTGTCTGCTTTCAAGTTATATCAACTGATTCTACTTGAAAATTCTTTTCGACAATCACCTGCATACTTTGACATGCCTTGCACTGCAACTAGCTATGTCCTTCAACCACTGCTCTCTAGCTGCTGCTGACCCACTGTTCTCTCTGTGCTTGGAAGACTGCCAACCTTCCCACTAAGAATCAATTCCCTCTTTCAAACTCTTTGATGTCAACATAATCAGCTCTCCAATCGCTGCAAAAACTTCCCTATGACATCTTGTCACAAGCCAAGAAAACCATCAATCTTGAAAACAAATTTACAAGACTGAAAAATGATGCCAACAAAGTCTTTTTCTTCAAACAAACTATCGCATCTTGTACTTCATCAAAGTACATGGTGTTTTCCTGCATCTCGGTGTACTCAAAATCAAGTTACAAGTCAACAAACACCATCGACTAAACATAAGTTGAAAAACACGATCGACACAACATAGTCGTCAGACAACATCGACACAAGTCGAAACTCATTTGAAACATATCGACCTACCAAAACGACAAGTTGACAAACATGATAAACAGTCATGTTATAATCATGAATCATACATGATGAACCATCACGAGGTTCACTGCTTACACATACACAAAACAAATGCATGTGCATGACTCTTCAACTCTCCTTCCAGTACAAACATAAGTACATAAACCCTGAAACATGTGGGTACATAAGAGTTGAATATGAAAAATATAAATGGCTGTAACAAGTGAACATCATATCCATCTTTTACATCCTCCTGGCGAAGTCGTGCAACAACAAAATGCCTTCAAATGAATTTCATTCACATGCAACTTGCATCATGCAAGTTTTGATAAACTGCTGCAACTTATCATGCTTCCCATAAATGCACACATAACACTAAAAAGTGCATTTACAATAGAAAATGCAAGCCTTACTTGCTTAAGAAATCCAACCATTTCTTACCAAGCCAACTCAACGGTGACTTTTTCTACTAAAAATCGTCCTCTTGTGAATCATCTTGACTCACATCGATGATGCAATCTCCTCTTCCATTCTTGCCAAATTCTTTATCCATCTTCTTCTCAGGCTGTGGATGAATGGTTGGATGCAATGTCCAACATTGGTCAATGAGATGACCTCGCTTCTGACAATGAGTGCAAATCTTTTGCATCCTCTTTTCACGTTGTCTTTGCTTTTTAAAGTTTCCTGAAATTGGTCAATCTTTTCCAACATTTTGAAACATGATAGTTATATAAACCACAATATGTACATGGATTCTTTCTTCCATTTTTACATACAAATTTATCATGCTTAACATAATCAAAAGCAACTGAATGATAAGCAGAATTATACCTTGAACATTCACCTTTATTTCCTCTTTGAGGAGGTGAATATGAAGAGTTACAAGCTCTCCTTTGAAGACCATCAACAATGTTCTTGTCCTCATCACTATCACAACTCTTTCGTTTCACACATTCGCATTCATCTTGAACACAAGCCTTGCATGCTGGAGGGATTGAACTTTCAACAAAAGTTCTTGAACTTTCACCTTTATAGCCTTCTTGACGAGGTGAACTTGAAACAAAGTTTATCCTTGGAACTTTTTCCCTTGTCTCCTCGACTTTGGAATTTGCTCCATCTTTCCATTCATATCCAAGACCACAATACATAGGTCTTTCTTCAACAACAATAGGCTCAACAATGCCTTGTGCATGCTTGCCTAACCCTTTACCTTCATAGCCCATTTTTAACAATAACTTGGACCCTATTCCTCTTGTGTGATTTTCAAAACCACCAAAACATTCATCTTGAGAGGAATTAGAAGATAAACTAACATTGCATACCTTATGTTCATGCATGTACTTGGTAAGGGTTTCCTTTGCCTCATGAAGTTGAGTCTCCATCTCATGCAACTTTTCAAGAAGTTGGTCTTTCTCCTTCTTCATGGCCATCAACTTCTCTTCAAGAGAAATGCTCTCATTTCTATCTTCACACATCTCTTTCATCAAATCTCTCATGGTTATAATCTCTTCTTTGTCAAAGAATTTAGATAATGCATGAGAACTATCAATGCTTGAAGCTTCCTCCATCCTTGCAAGATATCAAACTTCAACACAAAACTTGCACAAAAACCAATAGCTAAATCTCAAGCTATCAATGGAAAACACATGAGAAAAACAAACTATGCTCTGATACCACTTGATCTGAAAATAGAAGGCTGACTTGTTATGCTATGCAAGCACCCTCTACTTCATTAAAATAAACTTTACAAGACCTTGCTTCATGTGTTAAAATATGCAAGATAAACTTATGTGTTAAGTTCATGTATCTTCTTTTAAATGCTTATGTGTGAGGAATTGTTCTTTTAGATGGTTAAATATGTACTTTAAATAAATACACAACAACACAACTTGCAGCAAATAAACCATCAAACTTAGAACAATCACAACATGATAAAGGAGTTCACCCCCCTCCGGGCTACATCTCCTTGAGCCTCCATTAATGGACTTGGCTCTCTGGGATTAATTTGTCAAAAGTTCTTTTACAAGCTTCTGCTCAACTCCAATGGAAAAATAGACTGTGCCATTGAGATCAGAACACATAAAAACCCCAAAAATGACTAATAGAACTCTGAAAATGGATCATGGCTCATCCGGGCATGACCTCTTCTACATGTGGCCATGAGCTTCACTGAGCTTCTCTTTGGAAAAAAACACATATAAAAGTCCTCAAAAGCCTCTGAAACCTGTTCCAATGTGTTCAGAGCATATCAATTAGCCAAAAATGATTATTCAATCACAGAAAACAAACATAGGCTCACCAAAACATGTCCTCCATCAATGAGGGCTTCAAGCTCCCTGGAGCTTGCTGAAACTTAAATGGTGAAAAACCTGCATAAGAAGTCTTCAAATGGCCTTGATAATAGTGCCAATGGATTCAGGACGTCCAAAAACCCCTAGATGGGCTTTTACGGCACCTCAATCGGCCAAAAAATGAGAAAGATAGGCCTCCTGCCATCCTCTTCTTTCAAACTTGCTGAAACTAGTTCGCCAAAACGCACCTCTGTGTGCTTGAACCAAGAACACGCTCCAAAATGCGTGTTTAAACACAACACTGCATAACTGGCTAAACTATCGAACGGTTAGGCGCGCCCAGCCCCTAACCACCAAGACCACGGGCATATGAGCAACCGCCCGAAACCATGGGCTAGCGCAAAAAGGGGCTAAGTTCATAGTAAATAACACTATGACACATGGTGGGTCGGTTGAACCGTTCAAACCATAATTAAAAAACACGCCAACTGTTATACGTAGTCATATGGAAATACAACGTGACCAGGGGCTGTTATATCCGCGTGCATACATATATATATGGTCACATGTAATAATAATATGACCACGGGCCGGGGCTAAGCCCCGGCCCGACCCCCCCTGCCATATACAATAATATATGAATTCAAATATAATAAAACACACATATATGTCAAGGAACAAGTGGCGGTGCAACGGTTGGGTGGAAGTTATGAAATCTTATGCGGTGGGGAGGTCTGGGGGTCGAACCCCACGGCCTCCATAAAATTTTAATTAGCAAACCAAATAGACCAATACCGGGGTGCCACGTGGCAGCCCATGATTGGGCCACGTGGCACCCAATCATTTGACCAAACAATGCCACGTGTCAAGATACCATTCACCTTTAACTACCAACCAAAATCTACCATGTCATCATACGGATGTACGGTCAAGCCACGTCATCTCTGCCATGTCAACGTACGGCATGCCACATCAACATCCGTACAATTGCACGGACTGCACAATTAGCATCCATTTTTTTTCTTGTTTGACGATTCGAACAGATCGCGATATCTCTCGCTCCCGACTTTCGTTTGAGACGAAACGAGTTGCATTGGATTCGTGACGACGAGGGCTACGCTCCATTCGTTTTGAGTCAATTCCGAGAATGTTGATTTTTGAGCTAAAATTTGACCCCTGGTCCAGATTTTGATCAGTTGGTGAGGTATTCAACTTGGTAGAGGGTAAACTCTAAAAGGACATCATGGTCAAACAGATGGAATCCTTGTACAATAATGAGACATGCAATTTAGTCAAGTTACCTAATGGAAGAGATCTCATTGGTAGAAAGTGGGTGTTCAAGAAGAAGATTAATGTCACAAGACAAGTCGAGAAATTCAAATATCGACTGGTAGAGAAAGGTTATTCCAAAGTTGAGGGAGTTGAATTTGGTGAGATTTCTTCCCTTGTTGCAAAACTAACTTCCATTAGAGTACTATGTCTCTAGTTGTATCATTCGATCTGGAGATAGAGAATATGGATGTGAATACAACGTTCCTACATGGGGACCTAGAATAATATATCTACATGAAACAACCTGAAGGATTTGTAGTAAAGGGAAAGCAAGAGTTGGTGTGCAAACTCAAAATATCCATTTATGGTCTAAAGTAATCGCCAAGGATGTGGTACCAGAATTTTGTCACATACAACCTTAGTTTGGGATAGGTGAGAAGAAAATATGATCATTGCATATATTCCAAGGAAGAAGGTGGGTGTTTCATATATGTATCTTACTATGTCGATGACATGTTGTTGATTGGAAACAACATGGATGCAATAAAGGAGGTGAAGAATCAAATATCCTCCAAGTTCGACATGAAGAATATCGGTGCAGCTAACTTCATTCTAGGAATGGATATTAAGATAGATAGAGCCACTAGAAATATTTGGTTGAATCAGACGAAGTATTTTGAAATAGTTCTGAAATGATTCAACATGTAGGATTGCAAAATAGTAAAGGTGCTAATTACTATGGGAGAAAGTCTTACTACTGAACAATGTCCAAAGACATAGGAAGAAATAAAGGACATGGCACATGCTCCCTATGCAAGTGTTGTTGGTAGTCTAATGTATGTGATGGTATGCACTCGACCAGAAATTTCCCATGCAGTGGGAGTATTGAGTAGGTACATGTCGACACGTGGAAAGGAGAACTGGAAAACTGTCAAGAGAGTATTCAGGTATTTGTGTGGAACGAAGGATTATGCTATATGCTACCAAGGAAAACCTGAAGGTGAAAGTAGTAAAGTAGATGTACATGGCTTTGTCAACGCTAACTAGGATGAAGATTTGGATCGACGGAGGTCGACCAACAAATGTGTCTTCAAGATGTTCGATGGAGAAATAAGATGGATGAGTAAGCGACAAGTGGTCATAACCTTGTCAACAACATAAACTGAATACATGGTGGCCACTCATGGAAGCAAAGAAGTGGTATGGCTCCAAAGGTTGTGTTCAAGAATCAAGTTTAAGGAGAAATCTATGAATATAAGTCACAATAGTCAAAGTGTAATATTTCTGGCAAAGAACCCTGCTTATAATTCAAAGACTAAGCACATTGATGTACAATACCATTGCGTGATAGATATGGCGGAAAGTAACAAGGTGCTACTGGATAAAGTAGACACATTGGGAAATGTAGCAGACTCATTCACCAAGTCTGTGAGTGTTGTGAAGTTATCTTGGTGCAGAGAGGCAATGGGCATTGTTTCCCTAGGCCTGTGAACAAAATTTCAGAAATATCTTGCTTCAATAAAGAAGACAAAAAGTGGGAGAATGTTTGGTTGTTATATTCTTTGCAGTGAAAATCTAGTTGAGGTGAATTTCCTGGGGGTAGAAGTTCGAGGTGGATCAACAAAAATCAAGTTTGAGGTGGATCGACAGTAATTCGAAGGTCAAGGGAGTCGACCGGATAAAGTCGAAGTCGAAGATATCGATGAAAAGTCAACCGACAAGAGTTCAAAGTGCGGGCATGAGAGGACTGACTAGAAACTGAATGAAGGCCAAATGGTATTCGAATGGTAACTCGACTTGGAGTCGACTATAATAGAATCCCAGGATTTGCAGGATTTGTAGCCAATGGTATGCATGGATCTATAATTGTTTTTTGGGTGCCAATATTTAGGGGTTTTCCTATTGTAAATCCTATAAAGAGGTGTGTTGTAACATTGTAAAGGGTAATCGTAGAATTCACTTATGCAGGTTAATGCATGTGTAATTATAGGTTGTTGGTCATGCATATGTAAGCCAAATTGGCTACATGGTTGTTCTTGCACAAGAAAGAGGGTATGATATCGATTGTGTTTTAGGTGTGGACCAAGGTTAGAAATGTAATCTTTTATTCAGATTGAATAAGACAAAAAGAGAGCATATCACTCAAAGGAATGTTGGCTTTTCCCGGTTAAGGGTTCCAGGGTAAAATCTCAGTGTATTGTGTGATTTCTTGTTTAATTTACATTCTTTATTAAATTATTCTTCTCTTATGATAGGATTAATGTGGAAGTGTATTTAATTTCTTGACATAAATCTACCCATGTAATATGACTAGACAACCATCCCAATATTTTTGTTGACTTTTTAGAAGACCTCATCGAATGGCACCCTTGAATCATTTTCCCCCTTCCCCTCCAAAATTATAACACATCCTTGACGGTGAAACCATGAAATTAACCTCAAACAAATCATGGGTGAATTTAAAGAGTGAACGGAAGTGATCCTACCTTGCATGTCATAAGGATATATTAATTTAGAAGGACCCTTTCATGAAATCCCTAGACAATCTAACATGATCCTTCCCAAGTTTAATCCTGATAGACTTGACTCACCAAAGGATCACATAAGAATTGTTTTCTCGCTACTCGCCTCCTAAATGTATAGAATGAAGATGTGGTATGTAGGTTGTTTCCTTACACCTTCTTTGGCAAAGCATCTACATAGTATTTCAATATGCTACCTATTTCCATAACAAGTTAGGAGCATTTTGAGAAGGATTTTATTGGAAAGTTTGGTGAACAAAAAACAACAACATCCTTATATAAGGAATTGGGAGCCATTAAAATGGATAAGAGAGAAAAGGTAAAATATTTCAATCAACAATTTCTCACTGTCCTAACTAATTTCACTATTGATACATGTTGGCACAGGGGAAAAACTAGGGTTCAACACTTCAACAACGCACCAACAAAACCCTAACTACCAGCCCTATCGACAACACCTATGAAGCAGGTAAAGTCTCACTCGAGGTAGAAGTAGGGGGGTTATAGGAAATAGGTGTTTGTAACCAAGCTGGGACACAGATCTATGATTATAACACTTCACCGAGTATTTTAGCAACACTTTAGAAGATAATATGCCTTATTTCATGAGTTTCATTGGCATCACAGAACAAACCCTACTATAGATCGACGCAGTAACAGTAAAGATTAAGTACCTCAATTACTTATCACTTAGCAATGAGTTAGATCTAGCATTTATCCATAACGTACAAGTAAAGAAATAAGAAACATCAGATCTATCCATTATACATAATAACAAAAGCATTAAGCAGATAAATGACAAACACAACATAGCACAAAGCACATCAAAGACATAAGATATATGTGGTTCACCCCAATGTGGGTCTACGTCCACCAACTGCTTCGTCTTCTTTATTAATCTTTAATCTTCCTTACAGTCAGTTGCTCCTGTGCACCAAGCCACAGAGCCAAGCTTCACAGAGGAAAGGATATTTGTGCATCGAGCACCCAATCCTCCTTCCCAAAATTAGGTCAAGGCATAGAGCCACTCCTCTATCAAGCACAGAGCCTTACATACAACCTCTGTTTCAGAAAGAAACTTAAAACTAATTGCACTTAGCTCCACAAAACCTCTACCCTACTCCTCCCTCTTTCTTATATTTATATATTTACAATCCCTTACAAAAAGGCCTAATCATGGGTAATCCCATGGGTTGACATCCCATAACCCATTAAAAAAACCCCTTACAAAGCCCGCAAAATGAGTGATATCTGCAATCTCATCTTCACCTAGGTGCTCCATCTTCGACCAGCCTGTCAAGGTCCAAAAAGTGGTCAAACCTGACCAAGGTTTCCTCAAAACTTGGTCGAAGGCCAGTAGGTCCCCAAGTCACTCAGGTTAGGTCAATGTCGCTTCAAAGGCCTCAAGCTTCACTTGAGCTGCCTCGACTTGCTACTTCGCCTGAGCCTCCTACTCATCAAGCTCCTGGATTGTCTGTGCTATAATAGGCCCTTCTAGGTGTTGTTCCACTGATGCAACCACTTGGTCTAGTTGCGATCATTGTCCTTCAATCTCTTCAAAAACATTGCAGGCTTCATCCTACACAAGTTGTAGCTTCTGTGTGACTTTCATTACTCTGCCCTGGATGGCAGTAATTTTTTGTTGGACTACGCGTTGTTCTTGATATCTTTTCATTATCTCGACTGTAGTGAGTAACTTCATCTACGCCTGCACTATGAATTCCTTCTGTTGTGCCTCCTGTAGTTGTTATTCCAACATCCTAAGCTCTGGATCTTCAACGAGGCATTCATTAGTTTAGGCACTTCGATCGCTCAATTGTTTGCATTCTTAGGTGAGGGCTCTAATCCTTCTTACTTCACTCTTAGCATCTTCCTCTCTCTGGTCACGCACCTCCTATGAAGTGTTTGGAACTGCCTGGACTTCTAGCTATGTTATCCTCACTTGAAGATGTTGGATGGTCTCAGCGAGCTTCACCACTTGAACCTCGATTGATTCATTCTTTTCCTGTGCCAAGCCTGACACAGAGTGAAATTCTTTATTCACCACTTCTTTGATCGCAGTATGTTCTGTGATCAGTTGGTGCTATTCTCTCTGTATCTTCACTTTGTCCTCCTCGAGCATAGCCTGAAACTCATATTTCTCATTCTCATGGGTGATTACGCGGTACCGCTCAACTCGTAGTTGCTTTAAGACTTCCTCTTTTTCTTGCTTCAAGGCTTCTGTAGCCGTCTCCTTTTCTTATTAGACTTTTTGAAGTTGAGCCTCTGTCACATCTGCAAGTCTTCATAATTGGGCAGACTCATCCCCCAATTCTATAACCTATGACAAAGAAGGCGCAGTATGTACTGCGTGGATCAATTGAATAACTTGTTGTATCTCCTTTAGTTCCTTCTCGACCCTTTCATACATCTCATCTTTCTTCTCTCTATATCTTTGCAAGAGATCTTCGAATGCATCCTCCATTGCTCCATGGACTAGACTGATATCATCCTCTGTGAGTGTGGCTTCCATCTGGGGTTTACTAGCACGAGTCTTCTTTCTTGCTGAATGTTTATGTGGAGAAACCTTCCTTTTCTACAGAGTTACTATTTCGACAGGGGGATCTTTCAGCAGTGTAGCTTCACCTTCTCCTTTCTTGTCTCCTTCATCCCCTCCTCCTTGTCCATTTACTTCATCTCCTCCTCCTACGAAGCCAGGTCCATTTTCCTCAGAGGCATTGTCGTCCTCATCAATCTCTATATCTTGGACTTCCTCCTTTTTCTTCTTCTTCTTCGCATTGGTCTGTCTGACATGCTCGACCCAAGTGATCAAGTGGCTTCCTATGATATCAACATTAGAGAGTTATACATCTACAACCTATACAAGAAACTCCTCCAACCATTCCTTGGTGATCTGATCCATGTCTTCATCAGTCATCTTGTAATAAGATTGTAACTCTTCCTTTCTCTCATCATTCCGCACAATGATATAGATAAAATGTCGATCTGTGCAGAACTTGGCTATCAATCTGTACTGGTACAAGGTACATGGTGTCATGCGTGGGAATGACACTATGGAAACCTTCAATTGTTGATAGTATGCATGGAACACTACGTTCGACTGTCATTTCTATGACATGTCATTCGTATACCACAGAGTAGAGAATCTGGTGGCCAATGGCTTCGATGGTTCAATTTCTAGAAAGGTTGCTCCCTCAGGGATTTTCCAAGTGACAAATGAAATCAATATGAGTAGCCAGCTAAAGTGTAACTCATATCCCCGATTCTGCAATTCGAGATAGTCTTTCTCAAGATCATTGACGAGGTAACTCACCCAATTCATCTACATTCCCTCCATGCATTTTCCTGTGAGGTCCACCATGTACCCAGTGACCTGTGTGGGGCGGTTCTTTCTGATGAGCTTGCCAGCTATGAGTTGGAAAGTGAGGTGCACTGTACCATCTTGGATAGAGGCTACCTTATAGAATATCTTTCCCTTTTTGACTTCGCCATATGTCTCCTTTATGCATTGTTCCAGGGAGCGGTCTCAGGCCTTCCTTGGGTAGAACTGTTGAGGGTCGGGTCCCTGCATGCTCAATCTCGTGGTCAAGTGGATCAACGCCGGATCTAAAGTAATCCACCTATTGAGCCATAGGTATCCACCATGGTATCACGACAAGAGGATTTTAACACAGGCATTAACCTCCTAGTGTCAGCCAAAATAAGGGATCTTCATCATGTTAAGTATAGTGGACTATGATATCTCCTTTATCCATGACTAGGGGACGATGTGAGGCTTCTTTCCTATGTTCTTTGTTAAATATTGGTGGGGTGCGAGCATGGCATAATTCCTTCTATCTCCAAGATTAAATTCATTGTTCTTCAGGGATGGGATCTGTCATAACTGGCTTCCAACTACACGTATTCCCTTCATAATGTATGTGGTGATCAAAGTGTAATCATAATCCCATGGGGTGTTGTCGCAGTTAACCATGCCATCCAAAGGCAGGATATAGTCTGGTAAGATAGACGGGATCTACGTCGCATTAGCCAGATCATTGCGATGCTTATTTCGTTGCTTAGTTGTGGGGTTAGCATGGCTAGAGCATCATCCAATCGAAGGGGAAGCCTGCAGTCCCCTAGTTGATGATGCCTAAACACCTTCACACATAGCTCTGTCAGCCATAAACTTCTTAAGAACCTCCTCGATGGAATTCTCTAACTCAACCTGTGTGTTCAACATTCTCACTTTTAAATGGACAGGTCAGGGTAGGCAAATAGATGGCGATGTCTATGTTCTGAAATCCCATCTCAACACACAATCAATTCTCCTCTTCACTCAGATAATCACGGGTGGAAAAAGTGGTCCCAGCGCAGCATCTAATGGGTTAAATAAGCGAGTGTTGTAACGGATTCCTCTAACGGGTAGGAACACATCCATCAATGCAAATTCGTCCATTATGGCATGGTCTCAATGTCCCAAACGTAGTCCATATGCCCATAAATGTGTTTTCTAGTCATTCTCGAGCGTCGTTCCAATGGTTGGATCACCTCCAATGGTTATATAGCTTCGCCAAAGTGAAGTCCCATTCTGTGTGGTCATGTTGTTCTGGAAAGGTTCAAATCCTAAAAACCTGCCTACTGCGAAGTCTTCCCTCTATTCTCTGTAGTTTCATGCAGCTTTTCTAGCTTAGATTTCTTCTTATTGAGCTTCCTTACTTTATTCCCTGTGATCTGAGTTTCTCTAATTTTTTCTGGAATCCTCTTTCTATTCTTATTCTTTTCTTCTCCTAGCGTAGTGACTTCGCATTGCTGATGTGCCCTCAAGGGATCTGAATTTAATATCCCTTCTCTTAATACTTCCTAGGTAGGTATTCTTTTTTCTTGCATGGATATGTCCTTCAAACCTTCCTACGTTCTTTCAACTTCAACCATTAATTCTCTTTCCCTTTGTTTCTTCGACTTATCTTCTCGTTCTTCTATTAGTCAGTCTATTTTTTGAGCTATGAAATCCCTTAGTTCTTTCTTTTTCTTTTCCGTAGCTTCCTCATCTTCTTTCCTTCTGATCTGATCCTTTTCAATCCAAGTCTTTCCTAACAAGAGTGGGAAAGGGGTGTTGTTCTCAAAAAACTTAATGACTTCAAATTCCTCTTCAGTAGATGTTCCATGGATAGTGATAGGTACTATTATCACTCCAACAAACTCTCCTAGGTTGTATCTCAGAGATACCTGGTAACTTAACTAATCTTGCAATGGTTCACTCAATGAGGGGTAATGTTTGGATCAAGATGAATGTCTAGCTCACTGAATTGTATATTCAAGACAATCTAGGTATATTCAAACAGTACAAGGCCTTCAAGAGATATTATTAGATAGGTTTTTTATCAAATGGATGAAGAAACTAATCAGTTAACCAGAACATACATAAAACAATATATATGATGGGTCAACAAACTAGCAGTGAATGCTTATGATCCTTGCTTAATAATCAAAGGTAAGATGATAGTTACCATAGGACATTAAACAGAGACAAAGAATAACATTCAACTCATAGGCATAGAACAAAGATGAAAAGAAGGTCTGACAATAACAATGAAAGAAGCATGTAGGCTGAATATATTGAAGAAAGTCTCTTTATCAAAATAACAATATAGTTTTAGAACTCAAAATTGAACCCTTGGTTCATTAAAAGTTTGTGGATTTATAGCCTTTACATCAGATATCTAGATCCTAGAATACTGGATTGAATTTACTGTCGAGCTACAGATATACCATGTAAATCAACATTTAATTGTCAACCCGGGAAGGTAGACTTAGAGGAACCAGCACAGGAAATGCAGGGTTGAAGAGGCGGTTTAAAGGATGCCAAACTAATCTCTGAACTTAAAAGAAACTCGCTGGAAAGAGCTACTGTACCCTACTTTGCTCTGTACTAATCGGTACTAACCGATACTGTTCTGTATATGCATGTAAAAGATAAACTGAAAACAGCTAAGTTCTGGCTACTTATCACTCCACACAACTCAGCAACCATCCTATGAAACTTTCTATGGCAATCAAAAGAAACTTCTCTATCTCATGAGATATCCAGGCTAGTCCCTGAATGTTAAGCAATCTGAACTAAAAATGAAATCAATGGCTGAAAAAGGTAATGTCTAAACTGGAATCTTGAAATGTTAAACCTCTGTGCAATCAAATGGAATGCTACTTCTATGATATTAAACCCATGAGAAGACTGGCAATGTAGATTGGGGTCGAATCTTTTCTGAAAAGTAATGGATGAAATCTACTGTAAATACAATGTATCAGCTCTGTTTCCATCGAAGGGGGCCCTTCCTTCTTTGTCAACAGACTGTCTCACTCAATGCATATTGGATATAACTAACAGCAACTGGCAATAAAGGAAATCGTGCTAATGAAAACCCTACAGCAAAATGGCAATAACATAAATCGTGTTAATGAGACAACTCTTAACTATCTCATTGAAAATAAGAACAATACAGTGCTTGGAGACCTCCATTCCTCTCTCTGATCTATGCTACGTCTATTCCCCCATTTCTCCAACATAGAAGCTTTCATCTCACGTTTTCCAACCCTCTGGCAATGCCTCGCATCTCTTTACATACATTCCAGATCTCTGGCAATGTTACATAACGTTTCCAGCTCTCTCTGGCAATGTTACACCACGTTTCAGATCTCTAGCAATGTTACATAACGTTTCCATCTCTCTCTGGCAATGTTACACCACGTTTCAGATCTCTGGCAATGTTACATAACGTTTCCCAGCTCACTCTGGCAATGTTACACCACGTTTCAGATCTCTGGCAATGCGTGGCTTTGCCCTAGATGAATAAGGAGTTACAAAAA
>ML786527.1:722890-744820 GCA_009831015.1 Picea engelmannii | reverse complement strand
TAACTTCAACAACATGAGACTAGCATTTTCATCAAACTTTTCTTTAGTCTCACATGCCTAGTTTTGGATTAGTCAACAACCCTAACTTGAAGTAATCATAACTTTGTACCTGTAATGTATAAATATATGAAACTGATACACAACGTTCTTTAGTGTGTTTTATGCAATTTTTCCAAGTTTCACTTCTTGGAACCTCTCATAAAAGGAGTTATAGAAAAAATGGCATACCTTGCTGAATTTTGGCTTATTCTAGAGAGCGACCTTGTAGAGCATGCCCTGCACGAAATATTTATTGAAATGATCTGAAAATACTACAAAGAATACTACAGTATGTACCCTAACCAAACATTTTGTCTCACTGAATTTGTATCTATTATGAATAATTTATGACGTTTTTATCCGAAACACCTGTTTTTGACTAGTTGTAGGACTAGCCACAAACCCTATTTTCCACGGAGTGTAACTCCCAAAAAACAACGACCCACAAGCTGAATTTTTTACCACGGATAAATGGATATGTTTTCTCAATGGAATAGCAATTTTAGGATCTGAATAATTATAGAAAAAAAATTATAGTGAAAATGGTGAGATGACCTGTAAATAACATACCTTAGAAAGCACTATCAAAAGAATTTATCCTTCCTTGCATTTCGGCCTTCTTTTCTTCACTTTCCTCAGAATTTTGGCTTAGATATCCTTTGGTTACCTCATACAACTATAGGTATTCAATATGCTCAAGTTTGTCTCAAATGAGAGAGCCTTGCCTCTTATTTATACTCTCCAAGTAGCTTCCTTAAAAACATATTCTAGGTCACTTGGCCCCACTTTCCATATTTTAGGGTTAACCCACTTCTAATTTCTCCATTAAATTTATTATTGAAATAATTTATTTTGTATTCACTTTGAATTATAATACTCTCATTACATCACTTTATTATTTACCTTTTAAAATCTCTTAAACCACTTTGACTACTTTGACCTTTTGGGGCTTCTAGATGACATATGAGGGTCCTCCAACTTCGTAAGGCCATAACTCTCAAACCGTGAGGATTTATGTGATTTTCCACATACCAATAGAAATGGAATGGAATGCACTATCCATATAGAATACTATTATCTGAAAATATATCATAACTCATACTATTACCCATCAAACAAACTTGGGTCCATTACCCAAATCTGGGGTCTCCAACTTCTCATGGTCATAACTCTCTAACCATGAGGAGTTATGTGACGTTCCACATACCACCGGAAATGGAATGACAATCACTATCCATATAGGATAGTTTCCCTGACAAATTCACTATACTTCATCTCATTATTCCACAATTAAGTAGGGGTTCTCTTACTCCGCAAAGCGTCTTCCCATGAGGGCTTTCACCATAAGGGGACCACTTTGGATTTCATCCATATTTACTTCTTATCAACCATGAAAAAACAATAATGATTCATATTTACATCAAACAATATTGGTTCCATTACCCAAACCTTTGTGCTACAGGGCTTTCTTCAAGGGTTGACATCAATGACAACCAACCTTAATCAACATAATCCCCATGTCTTCACATAACTTCACCAAAGCTTTATCATTGAATGCAGCAGCATTATTTGTGACTAATCTTTTTGGGCATCCAAATCTAGAAAATATGTGATCATATAGGAAATTTATGATTACAGTGTGATTTACATTCTTGGTAGGAATAGCTTCAATCCACATGGTGAAGTAGTCAGTGGTAACTAGAATCCATCTTTGTTGACTGCTGGAAGGTGGATGAGTTTCCCGTATGAAATCCAAAACCCATTGTTGGAAGGTGATTGTGACCACAATAGGTTTAAGGGGAAGATATTTCAATTGCTGCTTACCTGTAACCCTTTGGAATTTATCACATGTCTTTGCAAAGGCACACACATCAGAAAATAAACAAGGCCAATAGTAACCAGCTCTCAAAATTTAATGAGCAGTTTTTTTTCCAGTAATGGTGTCCTCCAAATTCTCTGCTATGAAATCTTGTCATTGTTTGAACTGATTCTTCCTTGTTAATGCATCTCAAGAGTACCCCTGATGGATCTTTCTAGAACAACATCTTGTCATTAATTGAGAATTTAATGGCCTTAAGTTTCAAAGATCTCACCTGTGTCTTGCTCATGTTTGGTGAAGCTATCAAATTCTGCAAAAAATATATTATATGACTGTACCATTCACAATCTGCCAAGTGAGAGGATACCTGCAAATCATACTGAGTTTCTCTACTAAAATTTGATGTTGATCACTTTCTACATTTACCCCAACAAAATTTATCTCTAAAATTTTACAATTGTCTTCTACAAGAAGTTTGGCAAGTCCTTGGCCTCTAATAAGTTTTATTGGCTTAATCTCTATATCAAATTCAATCATTTTAGCTATCCACTTTCTCCTCTTACCATCAATGTCGGGCTGAACAAGGACATATTTCACAGAACTTGAGGGTACATATGCTATTACCTTGGCTTGTAGTATATAGATCTTGAATGCTTTGAGTGATTTGATTAGTGCATAGGCCTGTTTTTCAATTGGGTCATACTTAATTTCATCATCCCTCAAAACTTTGTTGTAAAATGCTACTGGCTTTTCATGCCCATCTTCATTCTTCTATAACAACACTACTACAATTGTATCATTAGAGGCAAATGCGAAAATATAAAAATCTTTATCAAAATTTGGGCTAATTAAGACAGGGGTTGTCATAATATCATTTTCGATAGATTCAAAAGAATTTATGGCTTCTTCTGTCCACTTTACTTGAGAATATTTTCTCAACATGCATGTGATATATTTGGTAAGCTCTGTAAAATTTGCAATAAACCTCCTGATGAAATTTATGGTTCCAAGGAAAGATTGGATATCTTTCTTAGATCTTGGGAGAGACAATTTCTGAATTGCCTCCACTCTTGTTGGATCTATCTTCACTCCATCTTCAGACACAATATGCCCAAGCAATGTACCTTCTCTGAGTGCAAAGTGAGACTTATTGGGATTTAAAGAAATGCCATACTTTTTGCATTTCAAGAAAGTTTTTCTTAGATGCTACAAGTGATCTTCATGGATGTATGAAAAAAATGTGATATCATCAAGATAAATCAAAACAAATATGTCTTTTTCTCCCACAAATGAAATATCCATTGCCCTCTGGAATGTTTCTCCCACATTCATCAGTCCAAATGGCATTTTTCCATACATAAATGTACCCCATGGTGTAGTAAATGTTGTTTTTTCCCTATCATCCGGATGGACTTTGATTTGGTTATACCCTGAGAAACCATCAAATTCCTAAAGTCTAAACAGAGTCTAATCTCACCATTTTTCTCTATAATAGGAACAAGGTTGGCAATCTAGTCAGAGTATCTAAAAGGGATGATGATTTTGGCCTCCAACATTTTTTTGATTTCCTTCTCCATAATGGGCAACAACATTAGACTAAATGATCTGACTTTCTATCTAAAAGGTTTTGTGTCTTTGTTCAAAGGAATTTTATGTTGTATGATCTTTGTATTGTATCTCTTCAAATCACTATACTTCCATGCAAATATATCAGAAAATTCCTTTAACAACTCACCATATTCAGATTTTTGTTTATCATTCAAATGAGAAGTTAAATTAACATACTTGAGACTTTTTTCATTTGCCACATTAAACTGGAACACATCAGAATCTTCCTCCTCCTTTTCTAGTTTAATGGCAACATCATTATGATAAAAAAGTCTCTCTAAAGGAACCAAACCTTTGGGGATACGGTTGGTAGAGAGCTGCACAATTTCATGGCATCCAATTTTATTTCTGAATTTAGGCCTTTAAGCTTCTTCATCATGCTCATTGTCTTGATCAATTTGTAAATCTAAAAACTCATCCATCACTCCTAGATATCTACTTAACTCTGCATCATCTTCGAATACTTTCCAGAATTTAACATTATCAGGTAAAGAAGGCTTATACTTTACTTGAATCTCATAATTCAACTTTGGGGGAAAAGGAGGTATGAAAGTGCTAGCTGAAACAACCAATAAATATGCCAACTGATTCATGGTCCTAGAAATATATGAGATCTTGAATTCAATGAACACAACAATCACATGCAGAACCTCATATCTGTAAGATTTCAACCTCACATGCTTGGCTTGGAAAGACTTATTTACCTATTGAATGACTAAATCAACATCTCCATATGCTTGCAACCTTCTAATCTTCATTTCATTTGCAACATTCAATCCTAAGAGCAAAGCCTTGTATTCTGCAATGTTATTTGTGACTTGGAAATCAATATTGAAAGAGAAATGTGTAGTTTATTTAGATGGTGAAATTAATACAACCTTTGCTCCAGTAGTCTCTTTAGTACATGCCCCATCAAAGAACATACTCCAAAGATCATGTTCTCCTACCTCTGTGGACTGAATTGCAGGCTTTTTAAGCAACAATGAATCTGATAGTGAATCATCAATCTGTAATATGCAAGATCCCATACCTATGTCAACTAAGTAAATAGGATGGTTGGATGGATTTTGTTCATCACTGATGATGTAGGCAAGCTGTGACTCTCTGCATAGTATCTTATTTACTTCTCCAAAAACAGGAATAGTAGCATACAAAAGGTCCATTTGAAGGGTTCCTCCTAACCTCTTCATCCATGATCTTGATAAAAAAAATCCGAATTTTGGTGGAATATCTGCTACAACTACATCCATGATCATAGTTTTCATAGGTGCTTGAGTTAAATTTACTGGCAAATCCTTGATAAACCCGATGCATTTAACTTTTCTAGAGTCAAATGAGAAAAGATCATGGTAAGTTTTAGTAACTTATAATCCAAGCTCATCCATCACTGCCTTTGGCATCAAATTGTGAGAGGCTCTAGAGTCTAGCAGGTAGTTATGCAATGCTTTTTCATGAATGTTCAGAGAGATATAAAAAGGTGGACAACTTTCTTCTTTGTCCTCTACCATTTGACCTAAGACAATGGTGGGCTTGTCATCATATATATTTAGAATATTAGCAGAAGGAGATATAGATTTGGGATCAGGAGTCTTGAGGATATCTTTCTTAAATGATTCGTTCTTCATTAGCTCAACCAAAGGGATGGGGATTTTGATTTTCTGCATTTCAACTTCAAAATTGAAAGAATAAGAGGTTTTGTCAGAAAGTTTTACCTCATTGGAAGGGGCTTTCAAAGAAATATGTTAGTTATTAGGGATTTGATCTTTTTGAGTTGGTTGCTGGGCAGGGGCAACAATATTCTTGGGAAGAGCAGGCACATCCTCATTTTAAGGGACTTGCAAAGAAGTCTACTGGTCATTTGAGATATGATATTTTTGAGTTTGTTGCTTGGTAGGGGCAACATTTTTCTTGGGAGGAGCTGGTGCACTCTGTTTGGCAGCATTGGACTTAGATCTTAAATTGTATTTGTTCTTATCATCATTTTGAAAAAGACCATTATCATCATAAATTTCATTTATTTGTTCATTCATTAATGCCTCTTCATAATCATGTTGTGTTAGATAAGATTTCCCTGCATCATCTCCAACGCAATGAATATTATTTTCTTCTTCTTCTTGAAAATCATCTTCATCTTCATCCATCACAGTATTTTGGAGAGGGGCTCTTACCTTTTGATCTTCTGTGGGGTTTCTTTCTCTCCTCAAGATCTGTGCTTGTTGGTTATTCCTCCTAAAAGTATTAGGATTCTGATTTGGATTTCTGTGAGGGTATTCATATGAACCTTTTCCCTTGGCAGGCTACTTATTTTCAATCTTTAGCTTGGACATTTCTAAGGTTAATGACTCTATCATCTTAGCCAATTTGTCTATCTTGGGATTTTTAATTGATGAGGAAGAATCTTCTTCCTTCTGCCTTTTTCTATCAACATTTCCCTTTAATTTATGAGTAGCTAAGATATTTGACTCAACTTCAAGGGCAACATATTGCATAAAGGAAAGTGTAGCAGACCTTCTCTCTCTTAGCAGGAAACAAAATTCAGAGTCAAATGAGTTGGCATAAGTGATTTGG
Organism: Picea engelmannii; assembly: GCA_009831015.1. Lineage (NCBI taxonomy): Eukaryota > Viridiplantae > Streptophyta > Pinopsida > Pinales > Pinaceae > Picea > Picea engelmannii. The sequence continues at coordinate 738,786 of ML786527.1, read as the reverse complement.
GCAAAAGTCTCTGTAGGTTTGATTTAGGCAGGTATTTTACTATACATTCCGTTGAATCTCTTGGTGAAATCAGATACAGATTCACCATTTTATTTCCTTAAGTTTCCAAATTATGTGATATAGTACAAAAAGTCTCTCCTATCTCCCTATTGTTTCAAAAAGATGTCATCCAACTCTTCTATTTCGGATATGGAACCAGTAGGGAGTTCCTTGAACCATTTCCTAGCATGACCATCCAAGCTCTGGACAAAAAATCTGGTCCAGACATCAGCATCTTCTATGTTTAGGTTCTCAGCATAGCTATAGAAGGCTTCTATATGTTCTTCTGCAGTTACATCTCCCTCTCCATTAAATTTTGGCATATACTTCTGGTAATCACCAGTGGGCATAGCTTCAGGTGCATTTGGAAACACAAGAGGGGCATATCTAGTAGTTAGAATTTGTTGCATTTTGGTCAATGGAGTAGGTGCATCCATGGTGACTGTTGGTATAAAAGGTAAAGTACTTGGAGTAGACTGTACAACAGTTTGAGGATTTTTAGAATGAAATTATAAAGGAATGATCATTTCTGATGGAGAAGAGGACTGGTGGGAGGATGTGTAGAAATTTTCAAGTCTCTGAGCAAGTTTTTCTTCCCCCTTAGCAGCTAGTTCTTGTAGGATACTTTCTATAGAAAGAAATATTGTGTGAATAGTCCAATGATCTTTCTCAAGTTCTTCTTGAAAAGAACTGAAAGATGATGATGAATCACTAGCTAAGGGTATGTGTGATTCTTCAACAAAGTTGGATCCTGTGCTTCTTCTACAATGATATGGTCTTCATCCCTAGAAGTTGATGGTGCTTCTACAGATGTAATAATAGATTCACTACTATAAATTTGTGAAGGTAAATATTCAATAGTGATTTCAATACAAGATTTAGAATCAGAAAAAGCTATGTCACTTTGTGTACCTGACTTAGAAATTTGTTCATCAACTGCTCTTCTTCTCTTCCTTACGATCTGCTCAGGATCAGGCACTGGTGTAACAAGTGGTTCTTATGGGTTCTCCCTGGTACTGATTTACTTTGGAGATAGGATGAACTTGTGGAGTCACCAGATATATGATTACAATCAATGTAATGTCTAATCCTTGTCTATCATCAAGGATCAGTTCTGTGTCGTCTCCCAGGAAACATGAGCTTCAATCTCCTCTCCCCAGCAATGATGCCAATTTGTTATCACTCTAGGAAACTCTCCTAGGTTGTATCTCAGAGATGCCTGGTAACTTAACTAATATTTCAATGGTTCACTCAATGAGGGGTAATGTTTGGATCAAGATGAATATCTATCTCACTAAAATGTATCTTCAAGACAGTCTAGGTATATTCAAACAGTACAAGGCCTTCAAGAGCTATTATCAGATAGGTTGTGTATCAAATGGATGAAGAAACTAATCAGTTAACCAGAACATACATAAAACAATATATATGATGGGTCAACAAACTAGCAGTGAATGCTTATGATCCTTGCTTAATAATCAAAGGTAAGATGACAGTTACCATAGGACATTAAACAGAGACAAAGAATAACATTCAACTCATAGGCATAGAACAAAGATGAAAAGAAGGTCTAATAATAACAATGAAAGAAGCATGTAGGCTGAATATATTAAAGAAAGTCTCTTTATCACAATAACAATGTAGTTTTAAAACTCAAAATTGAACCCTTGGTTCATCAAAAGTTTGTGGCTTTATATCCTTTACATAAGATATCCAGATCCTAGAATACTAGATCGAATTTACCAAAAATAGAAAGTTAATAACTTACACAAGAAAATAGCCAGAGATCCTATAAAATAGGTCAACTCCTTATCTCAAGTGATCTCCATGTCCTTCAAAATCTTCGACAGGTTTGGTAAGCCTTCCAAGGCTGATAGATCTTCATAAGACACAGGACAAGTCGAAATTGCCACCTGTTGTTCAACAAGACAATTTTTTGCCCAGAAAATAGGTAACCAATTTAACCTTTTCACCTTGCTAGGCATCTCCAAAATCAAAACAGAATCTTGATAATGATGTCTTTAATTATTATCTATCGTTTGGAACCGTTCCTGAGGCATTTAGATAAGAAAAACTTGGATATGTGAAAAAACATTACCTCTCTGCCCTGTCAGTGCTTTCGGTGGCTAAAATAGACAAAATCTGGGCCAGTTAGCTATCGAAAGCTCTGATTTTAGTGGCTAATGAACAGTTGAAATGTTCTCCTAATCCACCAAAAGTTCTGTCTTAGTGAAAATTAACAAAATTGCAAAATACCTTTTGTCTTAGCTTTAAAAGACCTTAGGGCTGATCTTCAGAAGCCTCTGCATCTTGATCAAGTTTTGGAATGGCTGTAGGATTTTTGGCTACCTCTGGTTCATTCAAATGGATGGCTACATCTGCTAGGGTTTCAAGATAGATAGGTGGTTGAGGCTAAGGTCTTGAAGACATAGCTTGCAACCTTAATGATCTGACCTTTTTCTTCAAATGCATAGCTACTATCCATAGACTGTTGTAGTCTTTTACAATATTCTTTTTCTTTTTCTTTTCCTTTACACTTTCATGTGCCATTTTTTCTAGGGCTGCACTGGTTTCTACAAAATTCTTTGATAGAATTTCATATCTGGCTTTAATCACCCTCTCTAGCACTTCCTGTTGTTCTATTTTCTCTTTAAGCTTCTTAATCTTCTTTGATCTATTCTGATTCTTTTTTCTTCTAGATGTTTCACCTTTTTCAATACTGGTGAAGATCTCAGCTTCTATTTCTTGCTCCATGGAGAATTCTATACTTTCATCAACAGGGAATTCTTCTTTTTCTAGTTCTTCATATGAATATGAATATGGAAAATTTAGCAAGTTTTTCTTCTTTGGTGTAGCCTACTCTATGTCTTCATTAAAATCCAGCTTCTTCTTTGCTTCATTGGGCTTGGAAGATGGAGTATCTTACTCAGATGCCACTGGAGCAATAGATCTCCTCTTTCTTTTTCCACTCCTGGGAGTAGAGGACTTCTTTGAAGAACATCTCTCTTTATCCTCTGGCTATAGATCTGTCTGAAATTCATTCCAAAATAAGAAGTGGCCCCAATCTTTGTTCCTTCTCTACAACAACTCAGAAATCAATAGCTTTATCAAGCCATGATGGGACAATCTACCTTCCACCTTGTTGGGTTTAGCTTTAACTTGATGAGCCATCTTAATCAGGCTCCTGTGAAGATAATAAGGCAGGTTGACTGGGTTCCTACCAGTAAAATGGTTCATGAGCTTGAAGTGATAGATAATCACCCTATTGTATATACCTTCACAAGTTATATAAACAAGGATTGCCTTTAACAAGTGTTTCCATTTTTCTTCAAGGAAAGATATAGGAATATCTTTCTTCCATATCAAACACTTGTGTTCTAGTTTCAAGTAGGACCTAAATTCAACCTCCTTTGGAACAATGGGTTTGAACCAATTTTCTCGAGTCCTTGGAAGCTCTGTCACTTCATCTATGAGGGCTTTGTCCACCTGGAATTCGCCTTAACCAATGACTTCTTTTTTCCCATCAAAAGTTAGAGAAAAATCCTCTGCCACATGCTGATGAGAACTCTGAAATTTCTCACAAAATTTGTAACAACCCGCGTCCTTGAAGAGTTTATACACCTCTAGGTGTGATTCCAGGTAACCAATGTCATCAAGCTCCCTCCTCAAAATTGGTCCTCCTCTCTTCATTTGCTGGAAATATCTTGTACACCTGCAATTGGAAAATTAGGTTTGGAGGGAGACCACATAGCACAGAACTAGGGGGTTAAGGCTCGGCTATGCCAGAGGCGAAATAATAGGGGATGTATTTTAAGAAAATCCTGATTTTGAGGAATATAAGAGGCATTTTAGGATTTGACAGTATTATAATTGGTAAGGTTAGAGATCTATGAAGTACAACAAGCCACATGATTTCATGGAACTGAATTTTAAATGATGAGACATACCACGTAGAGATCAGATCCTAAAAATAGGACAGGTGTAAGGTTTAGAGGATTCAGGATTAGATATGTCAAAGAAAAATCATTAAACACTTAATCACATCTTACCCGGTCATGATCGACCTCTTTTGTTGTCTTTCGGCGGCAAATGCAATCATAACACATCAAACCCGATGGTTCAAGCGCGTGAAAGGATGTGTTGATTGTTTCCAATCTCCTGCGATTTCGGTGGCTAAAATGGCCCTGAATTTTGGTTTTAAGACGCTGAAAGCTAGGGATTTCGGTGGCTTAGAAGCACTTGGCCACCGAAACCTGTGTTTTGATTTTTCTAAAATAAAAATCAAATCCATTTTTTTCCAAACTTTATTACAAACATAAGGCTCTCAAAAATGAACCTTAAAAAATTTAGAAAAGTATTTTTCAATGACTTCCTATCACCTAAATGGACAAAACTGACTGTGTTATTTGAGGAGATAACATGTACTTTAGTAACTCTTCTACATAAGGTTATCATATTACCTTTAAACAAGCCTATCCTTCCTAATGAAGGTATCACATTAGGCTTCCCCAAAATTTCCCAAGTTTCTTCTGTCATAATATTCACTTGTGTTTCTTCATCCAATACACAGTCTATGTCGAAGTCTTCTATTCTTGAATTTATGCATTGTTTTACTTTCAGGATCTCTGGTAAAATGATGTCCTTGTGATCGTTTATTGTTTCTTTCAATTGTGATATCATAGTATGAGCTTCCTCTGATTCTTTCTCTTTCTGAGTTTCTAACATACCCTTGGTCTCTTGACTTTCTTCATAGTTTTCTTGTCTCATGTTCATCCTTTCAACTTTAGCGATCATTCTTGGACAATCCTCAACTTCATGACCAACAAATTTACAACAAAGACAAATAGGACTTGTACCAGGGAATTCCTTAGCAATATGTCCCGACCTTCTGCAGTTATAACACAAATTCAATCCTCTCTTTCTTTTAAACGATCCCCAAACTCTTATGTACTGCATACTAGGATCACAGTGTTGGACCTGCAATCTACAAAAATTCTTTCTAGGTTCCTGCATCCACTTATTAGTCCGGAAATTCTTTCTCTGCATAGGAATAACATATCTTTCTTCATTTCTATTAGCTTTACTTAGATAAACTCTTTCTTCCAACTGCGCCCTAGTTTTCAGACTAGGACATAATCTATTAAACATACTTAAATTTATGCTTTCGAAACAAAAATTTTCACTTATCTTACTCTTATCAGAGCACAAAGATTTACCTCTTTTAAGATCTTACCTATTTTCTTCAGATTAGATTCTTTCTTAGAACAAAGCTTCACAGGTCAAGTAGAATACTGCGCACTACAACAACAGATCTACGCACAAAGCTTCTCTTTTTTTTACTTTAGTTCCTAGCAATCACAGTTTCAGGTCCTGACAATGGAACCATTTGTTGGCACAAGGGAAAACCCAAGGTTCAACGCTTCAACAACACACCAACAAAACCCTAATTACTGGCCCTTTTGGAAACACCTGTGAAGCAGGCGAAGTCTCACCCGAGGTAGAAGCAGGGGGGGTTACATGACACAGGTTTTTGTAACCAAGCTAGGACACAGATATGTGATTATAACACTTCGCAGAGTATTCTAGCAACACTTTAGAAGATAATATGCCTTAGTTCATGAGTTTCATTGGCATCGCAAAACAAACCCTCCTATAGATCAGCACAGTAACAGTAAATATTAGGTACCTCAATTACTTCGCACTTAGTAATGAGTTAGATCTATCATTTATCCATAATGCACAAGTAAAGCACTAAGAAACATCAGATCCATCTATTATACATAATAAAAAAAGCATTAAGCAGATAAATGACAAACAAAACATAGCACAAAACACATCAAAGACACAAGATATACGTGGTTCACCCCAGTGTGGGGCTACATCCACCAACTGCTTCATCTTCTTTATTAATCTTCAATCTTCTTACAGTCAGTTTCTCCTGTGCACCAAGCCATAGAGCCAAGCTTCACAGAGGACAGGAGATCTGCGCACTGAGCACCCAATCCTCCTTCCTAAAATTAGGTCAAGGCACAGACCCACTCCTCTATCAAGCACAAAGCCTTACATACAACCTATGTTTCACAAAGCAACTTACAACTAATTGCACTTAGCTCTGCAAAACCTCTACCCTAGTCCTCCCTCTCTCTTATATTTATATATTTACAATTCCTTACAAAAAGGCATAATCATGGGTAATCCCATGGGCCGACATCCCATAACTCATTACAAAAACCCCTTACAAAGCCCGCAAAATGAGTGAGATCCATGATCTCAGTTTCACCTGGGTGCTCCATCTTCGAACAGCCTGTCAAAGTCCAAAAAGTGGTTAAACCTGACCAAGGTTTCCTCAAAACTTGGTCGAGGGCCAACAATACAACCCCCTCACAATCGCTAGCCATTGAATACTACAATGTATCTCTTATTCCTTCTATAGGAATGTTCGTCAAGAGAGTTGGTAGGGATACTTTGGACCTTAACTTCGATGACGCTGAAATTGTAGAAAGAGAGTTATCCTCTTATGACAATCACCCACACTTTGAGGAATTTAGTTTGGCTGGAATGAAGCCTTTATTGCTATCAAAGACACCCGAAAAGGAGCCCAAGGATATCGACAGTGTGGTAAATTTAGTCAATAAATTGTCAAACAAGGTTATTGATGTCAACTTTTTTCTCATTTTTTAAGAGAAATGACAACCCACCATGACCACCCGAAGCTCCTCATATCACATTGAATCTAGATATCTTCAACAATGATAAATTATGCTCATACCACCAACAAAATCATCTGGAAAGGACTTGCCTTTAGTGGGTCAATTCCATGACCTTAGTCATCAATCAGTTGTTGGATCAGCAGAGACTAAATGATGAACAACTTGATGAATATCAAAATGATACCACTCAAGAGGTTCCCCTAGAATATGTTATTCCATTTTGGGATTGGTGTATAGACTACAACAATAGAAAATAGAAGAAATATTTGTAGAAGATACACAAATAGTTAAATTTGTTCCTAGAGACTACAATTTACACAGCAAAGGTCCAATTCATATTTCCTCCTCTTCCAAAGATGCCAACATTCCTCTCAGGAAGATTACCCTTCATTTTCCTACCCCAAAACTAAATGTCCCAGCATAGGTGAAAAACAGTAGCAAACCTAATGTGAATGTTCCAGCTGACACAAGAAAACTAGGTACATTTGACCCCATTGGAAACAATGCCAAACCTGACACAACAGAAACAAACAATAAGACATGTGATCCAAAATCAAACCCAACAATAAGGAGACCAGACATGCATGCTTTAGACTATAACATTATAGAAGATATGAAAAAGATGAAAGCAAATATATCTATGTTTGATATCTTCTCATTACCACAACAACGTGATCCACTATATGATGCTTTTAACCCCAATAATTCTCAAAAAAATATAATTGCTACTACTAAAAACATCCCTCAGAATGTTGAGTCATAGGAAGTACACAAAGTGGAAATCGCAGATTCCATAAATGCAGTGTTGGAGCAAGCTAATTTTTGGGCACAACGTAATAGTTTTGGAGGATACTTGGAGCGCGTGCTGGGAAATGAGGAGAAACTAGCAAGACAGAAGGAAAAGGAAGCAACATGCCATGAAATAATGAGAAGAAGCATAGAGTCAAAGCAAGGAATGAAGACCAACCGTGCACAAGGAGTTATTATGTGGACAAGTCTAAGGTTTTTACCCATTTTGGTATTATAAATAGGCATTGTAAGATCTGAGGAGATTATATATATATATATATATATATAATATATGTATTGTAAGCTTTTTATAAGTCATAAAAGTTCATTTGGAGTCCTTAATACATTTTGAGTCGCAGTATCAGTTTTGGATGAATAGCTGAGGAGATAATATGGGGAATCAGATGGATTATAACTGAGGGTCGGGTCACAGGATATGGATCTTGGTGCATTCTTGGTCTGCCTCACTTATGTGCTTTATAAATGCACCTTTTGATGTAAGGCGTGCAACGCTGAACTTTGATGAAGATGAATAAAGAAGACAAATATTTGTGGACGTATCCCAGGAGGGTGAACCACGATAACACCTATGTCATTGTGTGGAATTTGTTTCTTTCATGTGTTGAAATGTTTACTATGATGAATGAATGGACAATTAAATGCATATTTTAGGGTTTATTTTCAATGTGCACTAGAATAATTATGCAGGATGAATGGTTAAGGTTAAATGAATGGTAGGTCTGAATATTAGCATGCTAAATCTGATGAATGATGAAGTAGAAGAATAGTATTCCTAACATCCCATAAGCAAAATCCCTTCCACGATTGCATACATTTGGATCCTGCAATCACCAATAATCCATCTCAGGTGAGACTGTGATGTGCACTCTATGCACAAAGTTTCCTTCTTGTTTACCATAGGGGCTAATGGTTTCTAGGGTTTTGTTGGAGAAACTAAGGTAGAACCCGGGTCATCCCATACATTGAACAAATGGTTATGTTGTGGGATGGAACTCAGGGATCTGATGAGAAGGACGGTGAGGAAAATGTAGTGGTAGAAAAGGATGTTCAAGCCATGGAATCCTACTAAGTAGGAGATTGAAAGATGGTTGGAAACAAAGAAACTGGATTTTGTGCAGAAAGATAATAGAAGTTCCAGGTATACACCACACTAGTATTTACAAAGGTATGTGTTTACTGATTTGCATGAATCATTTTTCTATTGTTTTCCATAGTTGTTGCAAGAGTGAATATTGAGGTTGAAGGATACTCATCCCACCAATCGGGTTAGATCAGTAGAGTGGACTACTCCGAATATTGCACAGTTGGAAAGGGTTAAAAATAGATTCACGTGCACAGTATATTTCTAGTTAGACGATATTATTGCAGGGTTTATTATAGAGTTTGCAGTCGATACAACAAAATCATATAATGCTACAGAGAAATATTTCTTGAAGGGACCTAGAGGGAGGTACATCAAGTCACTTTACACGTCAATCAAGATCTTATTGCATGATAAAGGATTGATAACCATGGGATCAAAAAACTAGATCACTTTGCAAGCATGGGGAGACTAGGGGAAGCACTAAGGAAGATATGAGATATGGATAAGGCTCTGGAGAGAGGACAGAAGAAGGAAGCAATGGACCCCATAATGAGGGATGAGGAACAGACCACGGAGATATTGAGCAAAGAAGAAATGACACGCAAAGAAATACCCTACTAGTATAAGATCAATATTCAGAAGAGGGTAGTAGCCGAGCAAGAGGGCTTGAATAGTGATGCGAAAGAGGTAGAGGATCTTCGTTCCATGGGGAAGATTGAGGATATCTTGCATGCCACATATGAGAAGAAAACTAGAGGTCACAGGTCCGACATAGAAGAAGGGTCTCCATTCCAGATCCAAATTAGTGTGGAACCCACAACCCCATGTGCAACTAAGACATATTAAGAATAAGAACTGGTTAGAAATAAAGTGATTAGTGGTAGAAGGATTTTAGGATGAGGGTATAATTCAAGTGGAATTATTTCAGCTAGTAGCAGTCAAGTATATACACCGCGCAAAGGTGGTAACACAAAAAAATTCACAATGGCAAGTCAAGATCCAACTATTATATTACCTGAATTCCATGGAGAAGGGTCGGAGGACCCAAAGAATCATTTGTTTATCTGTGAGAATATTTGAGCAACCAAGAAGATTATTGATGAAGATACAAAGGTTTCACAGTTGGAAATAACATTCAGAGACTATACACTAGATTCTTATATGGGTCTCGCAGTAAATAATCCAACAGGAGCACCTACAACTGTCACATAAGTGAAGAGGCAATTAGAATTTCAACGACCAATCTCAAAGGATCAGTTCATGAACGAGATGATAGAGATCAAGCAAAATCCAGGTGATTCAATATGGGAGATTGATCAAAAGTTCAAAAGGATAAAAGGTAAGTTGAAGTACCCTATTACAGATGTGCAACATAAACATTTATTTGTTAACACTTTATTGCCACACTTGAAGTATCCTTTGAGGTAGCATAAATTCTAAATTCAGGCTGAGGCTCTGCAGACAACATTGCAGTTAGAGGAAAATAAGTATAAGAATACAGATCTAGTTGTGGAAGAGAAGAGAGAATATTTAAAGAACCTTACATTTCAGTTGAACCAGAGTAAAGGAAATGAGAAGAGGGAAGCTGTTTGGTGTATATTGTGCAGGATAAAAGGACATCATAAGAATGAATTCCCAACCTATGCACAATACTTGGGAGAAAGAATGTTGAATACTTTACCACCACAAGGGCCATGGTATGAGTTATGCATAACACACATACATGATCATTATCATTTTCCCATGATGTAGAAGTATCAGATAATACCGAAGACTACATTTTGTAATTTTTGCAAGTAAGTTGCACATGAAGACAAGGAATGTAGAACTTTGGAGATAATGAAGGAGAGGACTTCATATGCATATAGGCTGTAGGCTGAGCCGATGGCAACACAACTTGTGTAGCAGTTTATAGTGCCACCTTAGTATAATAACGCATAGCAGTTTGGACCACCACCACAATATAATAATGCACAACCATAGTATAATTAGGCACCTCAGTATAATACACCACACAAAGATAATCAAGGTAACAGAAGAGGCTATAGAGGTGAAGGTCGCAGAGGAAGAGGATTTAGAGGAGGTAGAGGACTGGTAGTTTGTCATAACTGTCAGAAACCTAGACACTATGCAAGAAATTGTCCATTTCCACCCGCGACATGTATGTATTTTCATGTAACAGACCATGATACAAAAGACTGCCCAACATTTTTGGTAAAGATACAGGAAAAGAGGAACTAGAATAATTAGAATGTGCAATGGATTTTTGCAGAAACCAGGGAAGATGATGGGAATAAGATCAATATAGTGACTAGAGGTGGAGCTAAGACATGATATGATGCAACAAAGAAGAACTAAGATATACATCAGTGGGTAAGGAAGAATGCAGAACCTGAACATAAGTTTGATGCATGCAAAGAAAAGGAGACCTTCAAAGAGGCTAGACAGGAGATTTTGAAGGAGAATATTGCGTCTATTTTAGGAACAAATCCAGTAGATGAAATACCAGTGTATGACATGCCTCCCTTATTTGATCATACTAGCATAAATAAGCCTTCAAAGAAATTAAGTAACTTAAGAAACTTTTTGGGGTCTTCTGTGAAGTTGTTGAATGATAAGAATTCCTTACAAGTATTACATAATTTATTAGAAAAGTGAAAAACTGGAGAAGAGATGAAATTAGAATAGAAGATAGTTAATCGGGTCTATAAAAAGAGAGTAACAAGTAGGGAATTTAGGTTGAATGAAAACATTGGATATTTCAATATGGGAGATATCATACTAGATTTGGGGTCTGAAGTTAATGTTTTTCCTAAGAAGACATGAGAAGATATGGGAGAACCTACATTGGGGTATTCACATATTCAGTTGAAGTTAGAAAATAACCATAGAGTGGTGCCAATTGGTAGATTGAAGGGAATACGAGTAGATCTAGATGGTGTCCGCACCATGACAGACTTTGAATTCATTGACATAGTAGATAACAGTCAACATTATCCAGCACTGTTGGGACTGGATTGGGCATTTGATAATCAATATATTATTAATTTGAAGACCAGGAAGATGATATTTGAATCAGGAGAATACAGAGTTATTGCACCCTTAGATCCATCATAAGGAGGAAGGTATGTGGACCTGTGTCATAAAATTTTATTACAGAGGATATAAATCAGTTGAATAGAACCACCACACGCGAAGAGGATTACATCAACCCAACCTCAGATGGAATGCTGAGTTGGAGGAGTATTATTTCTTTTTCTTCAGACTCTAACACATGACTAGAAAAATAGAAACAACTATTACATGAATTATCTACCAGAAAATGTGCCAGAATGATTCACGTGCTGAGATGGATTGGATCAGAGGTAAGAGAACCTCCCACTTTTTATGGTCAAAATAATTTAGAATAATTTTTAACAAAGTTTGAAGTAGAAATTTTGGAGAATCAAGGCTATTATTTTTAGACATGGCATTGAAATAAACACCTGCACATTGGCGGAGTGCACATAAACAGAATATTAAGAATTGGTTCCAGTGCAAAAGGTTACTACACATTATATTTGTCACAGAGTAGGGAAATAGATATTTGTATAAGTATGATGGGATTAGAAAAAACAGAGAGAATATAGACATGTGCATGGTCCAATGGATATTGGTACCACTAGAAGAATGGCCACATCATTTTACTCACAAATTAGAAGGCATCCTGAAGAATTGGTACATAGAGATGGAACTGTGCAGAGGAACTGCCAGTTGGGAGGATATGGAGCATAATTTCTTCATTACATTTTCATTTGAGCATGAGAATCCTATAGTGGATACAACATTGAAAGTGGTAATAGATAGGATATTTGAAGAACCATAATTTGATATTGTCATGCATACCATAACCAGAATAGACAGATTGTTAAACAATTGGTACACTGTTATCTCGTCACAGAAGAGGATCCAACATAAGATAACCTGTACGATATCAACATCACAGAAGCAGAAGGAGAAATAGAAGTAGAGGGACACAAATTAGAGTCAGAAGATTATGTTGCACCCTTGAATATCAAGAAGGTTAATATTGGAACATAGGAAAGTACGAAGATTGCAAGCATTGGTGATTATTGGGACAACCAGACACTAGAAATCATAACATAGTTATTGTGCGAGTACAGTGACTTATTTCCAGTGACATTTTCATAGATTAAAGGAGTATTAGTATAACTTGGAGTGAAGATTCCTTTGAGACTACATGCCAAACCGATCAAACAAAGACCTTACAGATTGAATCTAGTATATAAGCAGAAAGTGAAGGCAAAGATTGATAAGATGCTAGAGGTTGGTGTCATAGAACCTATTGAAGAATCATAGTGGATCAGTCCTATGGTAGTACATGAGAAGAATAAAGGGGGAATCAAGATCTATGTTGACTTGAGGAAGTTGAATGATGCATGTTTATATGATCCATTCCCTACTCCATTTACAGATGAAGTACTAGAGAATGTAGGAGGTCGGGAAGCATATTCATTTACTGATGGTTTTTCAGGATATCACCAGATTAGGATTGCGCCAGAGGATAGACATAAGACTAGATTCTCTACAAAATGGGCATCATATCAATATTCAATGATGCCTTTTGGTTTGAATAATGCACCAACCATTTTTTCAAGACTATTAGTAGTAGCCTTTAAGGATTTTATTCCTAAGTTTTAGGAAGTTTACTTAGATGATTGAACAATCTTTAGTTTATTGAAGGATCATGTTGAAGTACTAGGATTGATTTTGGACATATGTAGATAGTGTTAGATATCATTGAATATTAAGAAATTCATTTTCAGCGCACCTTTTGGGATTTTGTTAGGAGATGTGGTGTGTAAACAAGATTTGTTGGTTGATCCAGCAAAAATTGTTGTCATTGTTAACTTACCACCACCTAAGTCAGTGTGCCAATTAAAATGTACACTTTGACATACAGGTTATTACAAGAATCTTATAAGGGGATATGCACAGATTACTGCATCAATAGAGAAATTATTGAATAAGGATACTAAATATCAGTTGAATGATGAATGCCAACGAAGTTTGTATATCTTGAAGGAGAAGATGGTGTCTGCATTGATTTTAGTGTTTCCATATTGGTCCAAATAATTTCATGTGCAAGTGGATACATATTTAATAGTACTTGGAGAAGTACTGACACAGGCAGGAGAAGGTGATATAGATCACCCTATAGCATTTGCAAGTAGGAATATGTTAGATTTGTAGTAGAATTAAAACACTACAGAAAGAGAAGGATTAGCTATGGTTCATGCATTGCAAAAGTTCATGCATTACTTGTTAGGAAAACAATCTATGATGTTTACAGATCACTCTACTCTTAGATATTTAGCCAATAAGCCAGTTTCGGGGGGGAGAATATGCATATGGTTGTTGTTATTTTAGGAATTTGACTTTGAAGTTGTTGTGAAACTTGGAAGATTGAATGCAGGGAATGATCATCTATCAAGGATTACCAACAGAGAGGAACCAAGTAGTTTAGAAGATAAATTTCTTTTCTTGATGCTCAACTATTTTGAGTATATATTGTTGTTGACTATTTTGTTAACATTATTGAGTTCTTGAGTAAAGTGTTTTCTCCGAAGGAGTTGAATACTGTGCAGAAGAAAAATTTAATGGTTAGAGAGGAAGATTATCAATTGATTGCAGGTCATTTATACAAACTTAGTGCAGATAACATTTCAAGGAGATGTGTGATGGATCATGAATGACCTATTATATTAGCAGATGCACATGAAGGCATAGTTCAAGGAAATTATGCAGGGAAGGATCCTACGCAAAATATATTGCACACAGGATTATGGTGGCTGACCGTTCACAAGGATGAAAATGAGTACTCTCAGAATTATGATGTCTATCAAAGAGTTGGAAAGCCATCTAGGAGGGATGAGATGCCATTAAGACTTCAAGTAAATTTGAAGGTGTTTGATAAATGGGCATTAGATTTTGTAGGACAAATTAATCCACCAACAAGAAAATCAAGAGCCATGTATATAATTACAGCGATAGAATATTTAAATAGATGGGATGAAGCAACAATAGTGAAAGATTGTAGCATGAAGATTGCAACATACTTCTTATTTGAACATATATTTACAATATGTGGATGCCCAAAAATATTGATGAGTGATCAGGAGACTCATTTTATTAATAGTACTATCCAATCCATCCTTGAATAATTTGAGATACATCATCAAAAGAGTAATCCATACCATCCTCAGGCCAATGGAACAGTCGAAGCATTTAACAAGATATTGAAGAATGCCTTGACAAAGATTTGTAATGTGAACAGGGATGAATGTGATTTGAAGGTACCAACATTGTTATGGTCTTATAGAACTACATGTAAGAAGCTAACAGGGAAGACACCCTTCAGGTTGGTGTATGGAAAGGAAGCATTATTTCCCTTAGAGTATTTGATACCAATTCTGTGCATTGCAGCTATTACAGACATGACAAAAAGAGGTGCAACACAGGAAATTGTAAATTCTAACCTTGTACAATATCTACTGCAAACTGATATTTAGAAAAGAACAGAAAAGATACAATGGCAAACACAAACTTTACACAGATATTTTTCACCTGGAAACCCAAACCGGGAAACCAGCATATATTATATTCATACATTGTGTTACATTGTTTACAATACAATATACATATAGGAGCCAGCGGCATCCAAAACCCTAACCCAATGACCTAGATTAGTCCAAAACCCTAATTCCTTAACCGGAAATAGAAAAACCATTGGCAAAAAACCATGTGATGAAAGACCACCTAATATCATGTGGTCCCGAAAATATGTCGTCCCGGAAATATGTCGTCTCGGAAATATGTCGGCCCGGCGGAAATATGTCGTCCTGAAAAAAAAAAATTTGGGGGCACTGCCCTCGAACCCCCGTGCGGGGGGCTCCACCCCCCTACACCCCCCTGCGCGCCCGGCGCAGGCGCTCAGATGATCCTACTCATGCAAAGAATATAACACATACCCAACATTCTCCCACTTGTTGTTTTCTTTGCACATAGGGGGTTACAGGGTTACATAGTCAACAATCCAGGGCAGCAATACCCATGGATCCTCTACACCAAGAGAACTTCTCAGTGCTCACAGATTTTGTTAATGAATCTGCAACATTATTCAAAGTGTCCACCTTCATCAGTGATACTTTCTTTTCTTCAATCATGTCTCTTACAAAATGATATTGAACATC
>ML786527.1:658857-701509 GCA_009831015.1 Picea engelmannii | reverse complement strand
TGGGGTAAAAGGAGGTTTCCCCCTCGAAGAGGCTTATTATCTGAAATTATCTCTTTTTCAAGGCGTTGAGTACTTTTCCTAAGGTTTTTCTATGCTATATTGATGTTTGGTTCTTAACACACCCACTTTAAATTCTCTGTGAATTCTGCCTTTATCAACATAACTTTTTTGTTTGTCTTGGGAAACCTTTAAATTCTGTTTTGTTTTCATCATTTTCTCTTCCATTTCCCTGAGTAATTCTGGCCCAACTACTTCTCTGTCTACTAGGTTGTTCCAAATTATCAGTGTGTTTCACTTTCTTCCATAAAGTGCCTCAAATGGGATCATCTTTAAAGATGCTTGGTACCCATTGTTATAAGAAAAATCCACAAAATGCAAATAATCCTCCCATTTTGATGGTTTAGCCATCACATACATTCTTATCATGTCTAATATCACCTAATTCACCCTTTGTATTTTCACATATGACTCTAGATGATAAGTTGTGCTAAAATGTAGATTTGTTCCAAATACCTTGAATAATCCTTTCCAAAAATTTGATGTAAATTTTGGATCTCTGTTAAACACAATTGTCTTGGGTATTCCATGTAATCGAACTATTTCTCTCATATAAATATTAGATATGTTAGCTTTCTTGTGAGTGATATTTATTGGAATAAAATGGGCAACTTTAGTAAGCTTATCCACCACTACCATGATAGAATCATGCTGCTTGTTATTTCTACGTAGTTTAGTGATAAAATTTATTGTTACAACTTCCCATTTCCACTCAGGAATGAGAAATGGTTGTAGAAAACCAATTGAGTGTCTATGATCATCCTTGACCCTTTGACATTCCAAACACCTTAAAATAAGATCAACAAATTCTTTCTTCATTCCTGGCCAATAATATTGGCTCTTGATAGCTGCAATAGTTTTCTAGTAACTTGGGCTCCCAACATAAGGCACATTGTGTATTTCTTTTAAAATCAGATTTTTCAATTCCTAAGAATTTGGCACATAAATTCTTTCCCTATACATGAGAATTTCATCTTTTTCTATCTTATATTCTTCAGTTTTCTGCTGCAAAGCACCTTGCTGTAATTTTGTCTTTATCTCCATGTATGGTAAATCTGAGTTTGCAACCTCAAACATTTTTTCTTTCAAATATGATTGGTACATGCTAATGGTTGTAGCATGCATCTCATGCATCCTTCTATTGAGTGCATTAGCCACCTTGTTCTCTTTCCCCTTGATATGCTTTATATCAAAGTCATATTCACTGAGGAATTCCAACCACCTACCTGCTTTGTCTGGCATTTAGAGTTGGCTTTCCAAATAAATATTTCAGACCACTATGGTCTGTCCTCAACTCAAATCTTTTTCCCATGAGGTAGTTCCTGCACATCTTCAAGGCATGCACTATGGCTGCCCATTCCAAATCATGAGTAGCATAGCCTTTCATACTCCTTTAATTTCCTTGATTCATAGCACACCACATACCCATTCCGACTAAGGAATCCACCAAGCCCTTCTTTACATGCATCAATGCATAAAATGAAGTTTTCATTTGGATAAAAAATCCTTAGTATTGGAGCACTTGTTAATAAATGATTCAAGTGTTGGAAACTCCTTTCACAATCTGATGTCCACTCAAACTTCACACCCTTCCTCTACAAGGAAGTGATTGGGTGTGAAATATTTGAGAATCCCTCAATGAATCTTCTATAGGAACCTGCAAGTCCCATGAATGATATCACCTCAAAGAAATTCTTGGTGTTGGCCACCTCTCAATGGCCTTTATCTTTTCTGGTTCCAATTCTATTCCTTCCTCTGAAATGATATGGCCCAAATAATGAATTTTCTTCTGATAGAATGAGACTTGCTCAATTTGGCATACAACAGATGCTCCCTTAATACCAGTAACACCATTTTCAAGTGTTGTTAGTGATCTTATTTAGACTTAGAATATATAACACTATCATCCAGGAAGACAATGACAAAATTATATAAGTGTTCTCTGAAAATACCATTCATTAAACACATGAATACAACTGGGGCATTTGATAACCCAAATGGCACCACTGTGAACTCATAATGGCCATACCTTGTTCTGAAGACAGTCTCATTGATGTCTTCTTCTTTAATTTTTACCTGATGATAGACTGATCTGAGATCAATCTTCGAGAATAGTTTTTCATCTTTCAGCTAATCAAAGAGGTCATCTATCCTTGGAAAATGATACTTGTTCTTCACAGTTACCTTGTTCAATTGCCTGAAGTCAATGCAAATTCTCAATTTTCCATCCTTTTTCTTCACAAATAATACTATGGAACCCCAAGGTGACACACTTGGGCGCACATACCCCTTCTTCAGAAGCTCTTCAAGTTGCATTTCTAATTCCTTCAATTCCGGTGTACTCATCCTGTAAGGAGTCTTGTATATTGGGGCTTCTCCATGCTTCAGTTTGATGGAGAAATCAATATCTCTCTTGGGTGCTAATCCTAGTATTTCTTTAAACACATCTTCAAACTCCTTTAGGATTGCATAATATTCAGTATTTGGCACCTTATCTTTAGGTGTCTCTTCCATATGTGTTGCAAATATTTGACACCCTTTCCTGTAACTTTTCCTCAGTTGCAAGGTTGGAAATCCGTTGACAGATATTTCCCTGAGAAATCCCTGTATTGTCCTTAATTTCCCTTCCTCATACAAGAAAGTAAATTCCTTATTATAAGAGTCTAGGACAACATGATGTTGGTCCAACCAATCCATACCAATTAGGTATTCATAGGAACCTAAAGGTATGATGTTCAAATCTACCCTGGTGCTCAGTCCATTCATGTCCATTGGGCATGCCTTAACCATCTCATTTATTTTTCTTTTAGCTCCTGCAGCCAGCTGCACCAGCCAAGATTTTCCAAGCTTACTTCTTGTAAAATTAAATATTTCCACCATCTTAGGATATAGATAACTATGATTAACTCCCAAATCAATTAAAATAGAAATGGTTTGGTTGTTGATATTACCTTCCACTTCAATCATATGTGACTGAAACTCATCTTGCTTGTTATCCATGGCTGCGTAGATCTTAGGTACATTTATGTCCATGTCCTCCATTGTATCAACTTGTTGTACATTGTGAACAATCCTCACTTTTTCACCTCTCTGAGAGAAATATTTTTACATATGATTGCCCCCACAACCCCAACATTGAATAGGTGGTTGCCTTGGTATTTTCCCTAATGTCTCGTTCATTATGAGTTCTTTAGAAGTTGGTTGTCCCTAAGAGTTATTTATGAATAATGGTGGCTTAGTTTCCTTCTTCCTATGTTCCATATTTCTTTTATTCTTGTCTTCCCAAGACTTTTGGTAAGTTTCTATTCCTTTATGCTAATCATAAAGGCACTTATCCCTTCTTATAGTTTCCTCCATTTTTTTGGGATCATCCTATTGTATCTTCTCACTGATAAATGATGGCATCCCACCCAAATACCTCTAAATATTAACTTGCTCATCCTTGATTAAGGTAACATATTTTAGCATCTCTAAAAACCTCCTTTCATAATCATCTATGGTCATACTCCCAAGCTTGAGTTCAAATAAGTCATTCATTTTCTTATCATAGTATCTCTTAGTCAAGTATTTCTTTCGAAACTACCTCTTGAATTCCCTCCAAGTAACCTTCTTATCATCAATGTGATGTACCTACACAAATTGGTCCCACCACATCGATGCTTTTCCTTTGATCCGATAATGGAAATTCTTTCTTCTTCTTGTGAGGAGTAGTTATGTAACTAGAATTAATTCCTCATGCCCAATATCCAGGTATCTGCATCCTCATACTTCTTGTGCTCACCATCAAACGTAGGTGGTTTGATTTTATTCATTTCTCCCTATAGCTCATCCACCCTAGACCTTCTCTTATACTTCCTGACAGGAGATGGACTTGAAATACTGTGTCCCCTCCTAGTTCAATGCCTTGGGTAGTGATGGTGATTCCCACTAACACTTCTTATTCTTCTCCTCTCATCATGAGATCTGTGACTCCCTGCTTTTCTTAACTTAGTCTCCTTATCCATCTTATTCTCTATTTTGTTAATCTCTACATTAACTTGATGTTGAAGCCCTCTTGCTTCTCCTTGGATTTCATAAGCCTCTCATTATAAAATTTATAACTTTGGACATCCTTTTGCAAATGTTTTATGGTCTCTACCAAGTTCATGCTTTCTTCCTTACCTTCTCCATGTCCATTTGAATTTGTACCTTCATTACCCATATTGACATAGATCCCTATGATCTCATATTCATGGCTATAACCCCCCTGTGAATCTTCCATGATTCTAAACTTTGTGTTGATCCTGTTCTGATCTAAATGTTGTTAACTCTGCAAAATGTGCAGCCAACAAAATTTGTTAGGCTAAATAATTTAACAAATTTATGAATTATGTACAATTTTGTTCCAATAATGCATAAAAATTCTTTCTTCCGATTTCTTGTGAAATTAACTTCTCAAATAAATTTTATGGGTGGATATATGGATTTCTCTATCCAAGACCTATCCAATTATTTCTCCCTTGCTCAATTTTGAGTCTTGAGTAGAAAGTTATGGCCATTTGAGTATTACCCATGAATCCATTATGGTCACATATTAACCAGGGGCCAATATGAATTGTATTTATGCTCCTTTGTATCTTCTCTTTTGGAGTTTTGGTAGGATCCCAACTGGGTTCCTTCATCATCATAATCTGGACAATTTTTCCAATTTTCACCTCTTTTAGGGTTCTTGTTGTTAGATACAGCCTACTGAAGTTTCAGGCCAATTTAGAATGCCCATAATTTTAATTCCTCTCCATGACTATGTTCTATGGTTCAAGATCTTTCCATAGACTACTCATGTGCCTCAATATGATTCCGGAGAAGGAAGTTATGGCCTTCAGAAGTTAATTGGGGCTTAAAACTTACTCTTCATTGTTCGGGTTGTAAATCACTCATACTAACTCCGTTTGATGAATGGGATACACTGTTAGAAAGCTATCAAGTAGATAAAAACATTATTTAGGGCCTCAAAAATTCCTTGCAAAATATGACCTTCAAATAATACAAAAATGTCGCAGAAAACCATTGGTTTGTTGTTGTTGTAGACCTCCAAATGGACTTTGCGTGCACTAGTTCTACACGCGCAACGCCAAAATGTAGGGCATGCATCATGCACCTATCTATAGTGTGCACCAATTTTCCATCGTGTGCCAATATCTAGTGCACACAAATTTTGTGTCGGGAACCAATATCTACTACACACAACTTTTGTGTCATGTGTCAATATCTACTATGCACAACTTTTGTGTTGTGCACCAATATCTAGTGCGCACAAATTTTGTGTTGGGCACCAATATCTACTACGCACAACTTTTGTGTTGCATGCAAATATCTAGTGCACACAAATTTTGTGTTCCACACCCATATTCAGTGCGCTCACAATGCTCACCAATACTCCTTGCACACCATCGATTCTACTTTCGCGCAACATGAATATTTAATTCTCATGCACTACGCACTAACATTACGTGTGCACCCACAATTCTATTTTCGTACTATGCAATATTTAATGTGCATGCACTGCATACTGACATTGCGCCTTCACCCATAAATTTACATTGTGGTTTGCTAGTACTCAATGTGCACACCTTGTGCACCAACATTATGTGTGCACCACAATCTCTACACCATGCGATGCTAAATTTTAGTGTTCTTATTCATGCACCCCCTTATTAACGTGCCACCCATTCTGCACCGCACAACAACAAATTTCAATGTGCACACCCACACACCATTACTTTCTGATGCAGGAGCATCTCTCCATATAGCCAGCTAGCCAGCCAGCCACGTGGGCGCGCTTTCATTTCAAAAGCTGACGGGAGGCGTAGCCTCATTTTGAAATTTGAAAATCAATGTAAATTAATGTCTTAGGCTGGTGAGATAGAGAATCCATGCCTTTGCGCAGGCAATAGATAAGATAGGCATTTATTATAGGTCGGCTGAAGATCTAGTTCTGGATAGCAGACTAGACAGCCATTGATTGTAATTAATTAGAGTAGGTAAATCCTGGAGGGAAGCGCTCGATTGAGCCGCCTCATGTAAAGGAGATTTTTATCTCATTTTGAAGGGGGAACTCATGAGGAGAGTTGAGTTAGGAGAGAAGCATGTAGAGATCCGAGGGAGAGCTCAGGAACACCTTGTAAAATATAGAGGCATTTGCCATTATTAATATAGAGCAGTTTTTCCTGCACCAATCTGTCATTATATGCATGTCTGTATGTGTATGTTCAATATATGGTGAAATTGTGTATTGTTATTATGTATTTGCAGGGGTTTGGTTGGATTTCAGGTTGAAGGTCTTTGAGGCTTCACACTAGGAGGGTGTGACAGAACGTTGAGGTTCTGATGGCCGTGCACAGAGGTTGCACTTCTGAACTCGTGAGGAGTCAGACAGAGACGTGCTGAGGCACAGACTGAAGTCATCAACTCAGGAGGAAAACCACAAGGTTGTTGAACACCTTGGAGGCAAGGCTGTGTAACTGAGAAACAGTAGCAGACATAACTTGTTGAAGGTCCTGTAGAAGCTCTTCCAAGTGGGCATTGAGCATACGCACGGGTTGCGTCAGGGAAGAACTTCGTTGAGAGCTTGAGGAAGACCAGAATCGCTGAGGATTTTGAGAAGCTCTGCCAGAAGGGCATTGAGCGAGTGCATAGGTTGCGTGGAAGAAACCCAGGACTGCTAAGCGTTCTGAGGAAAGAGACTCCGCGAGGAGGGCGTTGAGTAAGTGTGCAGGCAGGCACAGGAGGGAAGAACTCTTGGAGTTATGAGGCAGAAAGCAGAGTCCACTGAGGGACCTGTATTGGGTTGCTGAATAACCAGAAAGAATCAACAAGGAGGTTGCTTGAGGAGAAAGACAGGAAGGCATTGATATTCTCCATCTGAGGGAGAAGAAGGATCAAATCCCCCAAGGGGTCTGAGTGTTCGTGGAAGCTCAGGACAGATAGCGCTTTGCGCGTGAAGACTCTGCAGGAGTGCAGGAGCCAAAGAATCCCGTGAGGATTCAAAGGTCAGAAGCTCCGGAAGGATAGCGTTTTCATATGCACAGGCGCGACTCAAGTCGAGGGGTTCGCAGGACAGAAAGGAAGCAAAGGTCGAAATCTTTGGGAGCGTAGAATTCTTCCAAGTCTGGGAAGAAATCTTAGGCGCTCAAGAGGGAGCAACAGGAGCCGTCGGATCAGGCGGATAAAATAGATCTGGACCGTTGGATTTCCACGTCCAGGAGGAGCTCAGAAGGAGCCCATAGAAAGAGGAGGACCGACAGCCGTCGGATCCCGTGAGAGAAATCCCGTCATCCGTTTGATCGGGAGAAGTAGCGCACGATTTAGTCTCAGGAGGAGGAGTGCACAAAAGAGCGGATCTGAGTCGTCAGATCAGAAGGGGAAGTCCCGTCAGTCGTTGGATTGGCAGAAGTTGCACGAGGGATAGCAGTCGGGATCTTAGTCCATCGGGAATCGGGATATCGGAGATCCCGGGAGTGAGAGTTTCATGCATTGCGGAGTCGCGAAATGCGATTTCCCGATAAGGCATGTGGGCCACAGCAGGGGGTTAGTGGAGGCCAGCTGTCGGTGATCAGGAGGCATATCAGGGATCGGCATATCGGGAAATCCACGGACGTGGAACGTTGCATTTTGAATCCGCGAACTCTGAAACCCCGACGGGAGGTTTGACTATAGTCACAGGTAGAGGCCACATGGACCGTCGTCTAGGTCGGAGGGGCTAGTGCCTAAGGCGCATCGGGTTTTTGATGCTTGAAACTCCGACAGGAAGGTGAGGTTGTGGTCTCATGGAGAATGGTCGTATGGACCACAGGGCATAGCCAGAGGGGCTAAGGTCAGCAAAGGAGCTCATCGGATATCGGGAGTTGGAGAGTACCGTGACTCTCGACAATAGGAAGGGAAAAACCCCGAACCCTGATAGTGACTCGGGGATACCCACGATTAGTTGCACAGGCCGTGCGAGTGAATGAGAAGGATCTGTGGACTGGGAGTTTCACAGCAGCGATTCGAGCAGGGAATCTAAGGAGCCGCTTCGGCTCGAAGGGAGAGGAACAGAGCGATCCTGTGAGCGGGTGAGTCTGAGGTGTAGAGATACTCACGCCTGCATTAAGTGGTATCAGAGCTGGAAATTCTTGCTTGTATATTTCAGGCAGGAAGAGGTAGAGGAGAAGAAAGTACCCTGATACACATTAAGTGGTATCAGAGGGGGAGTCTGTTTGTATTCTTGCAGACAGAGGAGCGGAAGAAGACAGAGTTACTGAAGACTCTGTAGGCGATTGTTTGCAGGTAGGCAGCAGTCGAGAAGACAGTCAGGGAGACTGTAAGGATGAGACTGGTGGAACTCTTAGTGCAGGGTGACAACAGTAGATTTGCTAGGAAGGCAAATAGAGACAACATTATGGCTACTGAAGGCTGCAGGAAGAAAAGCAAGGCAGAAAATCTTGCAGAGATGGATAGAGAGCTCGTTGATGTATGAGCAGAGATAGAGAAGCTTGAACTACAGATGCGGCAGAATGAAGAATTGGTTTCGATATGTGAACTTGAGACTGGAGACAACCTCGATGATTCTGAATTTGAATTGGGGTCATCTGATGATGATAAAGACTGCCAGATGGGCAGAGGAGAAGAAATTCCAGTTTTCCATGAGGGCGACGAGTTGGGATCAGACGAGGATCTCGCAGACTGTCATGAGGACAGTAAAGGAATTTCAAATTTCCAATTGGGCAATGATGGGAGACCACTGAGGGATCTCATAGGCTGCCAAGAGGGTAGTGGAATGTTTTCATATTGCCAGATGGGCAAGGAAACAGAGATGGGATCGACTGAAGATCTCATGGACTGTCATGAGGATGGTCAAGAAATTTTACATTGCCAACTGGGCAATGATCAGAGATCACTGCGACATCTTAAAATTTGCCAGGACGGCAGCAGAAGCATATTGAACTGCCAGGTGGGTAGAGATGAAAATTTGGGGCCATCTGAAGGCCTCATAATGAGTTCAATTCAACAAGGAATGCTGGTGAATATGGGATCGGTTAATCTCATGATCTGCCAGGTAAGCGGCAGCGGAAGCATCCCATATCACCAGGTGGGCAGGGATGGACAGGAAAATTTGAATCAGCCAGAGGAGTTGACAAAGAAGATGAGACTGTCTGATAGTCTCACAAATTCAGAGGTGAATTTGGATCAGCAGAGGCAGCTAATGGGAGAGGAGGAACACCAGAATGATCTTCTGATGATTGGGGGAATTTCAATATTCCTATCATGTGCCCAGGCAGAGGCAGAAAGCTGTATTGCAGGTGCAACAACAACAGAAGAACGGTCACCGCTGGAGATGACTGTCGAAGAAGAAGAGTTGGAGCAGACTTTGGGAGCTGCCCAAGAGGGAGAGGAGAGTGAGCATTCCGAGGAATGGCTCCAAGCATTCAGCATTGAAGATGAAAAGACTGCAATAGGGGAAATTGCAGTAGAAGATGGAGGAGGCGAGCATTCTGAGGAATGTCTCAACATATTCAGCCTGGGAGCTGAAAACAGAGAAGCTGCATCACTGAAGCTGACAGCAGAAGCAGAAAATGAGAGTTCTGAGGAATAACTCAACAGTTTCATCCAGGTAGCTGAACAGAGGAGTGTTGTAGAAATGGGGCTGACAGCACAAGCTCAAGCAGGAGCAAAAGAGGAAGATGAGCATTCTGAGAAATGGCTCAGCATTTTCAGCACTGAAGCTGAAAACAATGCAACAGGGGACGTTGCAGAAGAAGAAGCAGAAGAAGCATATGGCATATGTTTGGCTGATCTGTGGGATCATATAGAAGACCTGGAGGAAAGGGTAAAAGTACAAGGTGGGCACATTCAATAGGTAAAGTTGGAAGTTGATGAGAAAGGTGTGGGAGATCACAGTGATCTTCCCAATGACCAAAATCTTTTGCAGCTGAGGAGACTGCGACAACAAAACTAGCCACTGGAACAGCTGGATGAGGTGATCGAGGAGATCAGCAGGCTGATGTTGAGATCAGCACAGACTACCAGCAAGGAGAAGCTGGGTAGAGAAGTGGCAGCGGCAGCAGCGCAACGGAAGTAGCAGCAGCAGAATGGAGTAGATGAAAAGCTCCACCGACTTGTTTGGGACCCAGGTGGATTCCAACAACTACAGAGGAGGCTCATGAGCAAGAGCTCATGATTTTTGCAGCTGTGGAGTATGATGTAGGAGCATCTCTCCATACATCCAGCCAGCCAACCAGCCATGTGGGCGCGCATGCATTTCAAAAGCTGACGGGAGGCACAGCCTCATTTTGAAATTTGAAAATCAATGTAAATTAATGTCTTAGGCTGGTGAGCCAGAGAAGCCATGCCTTTTCGCAGGCAATAGATAAGATAGGCATTTATTATAGGTTGGTTGAAGATCTAGTTCTGGATAGCAGACTAGACAGCCATTGATTGTAATTAATTAGAGTAGGTAAATCCTGGAGGGAAGCGCTCGATTGAGCCGCCTCATGTAAAGGAGATTTTTATCTCATTTTGAAGGGGGAACTCATGAGGAGATTTGAGTTAGGAGAGAATCATGTAGAGAGTCAAGGGAGAGCTTGGGAAAACCTTGTAAAATATAGAGGCATTTTCCATTATTAATACAGAGCAGTTTTTCCTGCACCAATCTGTCATTATATGCATGTCTGTATGTGTATGTTCAATATATCGTGCAATTGTGTATTGTTATTATGTATTTGCAGGGGTTTGGTTGGATTTCAGGTTGAAGGTCTTTGAGGCTTCACACTAGGAGGGTGTGACAGAACGTTGAGGTTCTGATGGTCGTGCACAGAGGTTCCACTTCTAAACTCGTGAGGAGTCAGACAGAGACGTGTTGAGGCACAGACTAAAGTCATCAACTCAGGAAGAAAACCACAAGGTTGCTGAACACCTTGGAGGCAAGGCTGTGTAGCTGAGACACAGTAGCAGACAGAACTTGCTGAAGGTCCTGTAGGAGCTCTGCCAAATGGGCATTGAGCATACGCACGGGTTGCGTCGGGGAAGAACTTCATTGAGAGCTTGAGGAAGACCAGAATCACTGAGGATTATGAGAAGCTCTGCCAGAAGGGCATCAAGAGAGTGCATAGGTTGCGTGGAAGAAACCCAGGACTGCTAAGCATTCTGAGGAAAGAGACTCCGCCAGGAGGGCGTTGAGTAAGTGTGCAGGCAGGCACAGGAGGGAAGAACTCTTGGAGTTCTGAGGCAGAAAGCAGAGTCCACTGAGGGACCTGTATTGGGTTGCTGAATAACCAGAAAGACTCAACAAGGAGGTTGCTTGAGGAGAAATCCAGGAAAGCATTGATATTCTCCATCTGAGGGAGAAGAAGGATCAAATCCCCCAAGGGGTCTGAGTGTTCGTGGAAGCTCAGGACAGATAGCGCTTTGCGCACGAAGACTCTGCAGGAGTGCAGGAGCCAAAGAATCCCGTGAGGATTCAAAGGTCAGAAGCTCCAGAAGGATAGCATTTTCATACGCACAGGCGCGACTCAAGTCGAGGGGTTCACAGGGCAGAAAGGAAGCAAAGGTCGAAATCTTTGGGAGCGTAGAATTATTCCAAGTCTGGGAAGAAAGCTTAGGCGCTCAAGAGGGAGCAACAGGAGCCGTCGGATCAGGCGGATAAAATAGATCTGGACCGTTGGATTTCCACATCCAGGAGGAGCTCAGAAGGAGCCCATAGAAAGAGGAGGACCGACAGCCGTCGGATCCCGTGAGAGAAATCCCGTCATCCGTTTGATCGGGAGAAGTAGCGGACAGTTTAGCCTCAGGAGGAGGAGTGCACAGAAGAGCAGATTTGAGCCGTCAGATCAGAAGGGGAAGTCCCATCAGTCGTTGGATTGGCAGAAGCTGCACGAGGGATAGCAGTCGGGATCTTAGTCCATCGAGAATCGGGATATCGGAGATCCCGGGAGCGAGAGTTTCATGCATTGCGGAGTCGCAAAACGTGATTTCCCGATAAGGCATGTGGGCCACAGCAGGGGGTTAGTGGAGGCCAGCTGTCGGTGATCGGGAGGCATATCAGGGATCGGCATATCGGAAAATCCGCGGACGTGGAACATTGCATTTTGAATCCGTGAACTCTGAAACCCCGACGGGAGGTTTGACTATGGTCACGGGTAGAGGCCACATGAACCGTCGTCTAGGTCGGAGGGGCTAGTGCCTAAGGCACATCGGGTTTTTGATGCTTGAAACTCCGACAGGAAGGTGAGGTTGTGGTCTCATGGAGAATGGTCGTATGGACCATAGGGCATAGCCAGAGGGGCTAAGGTCGGCAAAGGAGCTCATCGGAGATCGGGAGTTGGAGAGTACCGTGACTCTCGACAACAGGAAGGGAAAAACCCCGAACCCCGATAGTGACTCGGGGATACCCACGGTTAGTTGCAGAGGCCGTGCGAGTGAATGAGAAGGATCTGTGGACTGGGATTTTCACAGCAGCGATTCTAGCAGGGAATCTAAGGAGCCGCTTCGGCTCGAAGGGAGAGGAACAGAGCGATCCTGTGAGCGGGTGAGTCTGAGGTGTAGAGACACTCACGCCTGCATCACTTTCCACGCTTAACTGATTTTTCCATAAATTTGTTCCAGAACTTAGGGATTTTGCCTAATTTTACCCATTTTTTCCTGTGTGCCATGGCTGCTCTGTAAAATCAAAAATTTAGTCATCTACATGCCCAAAATTTCCCATTAGAGATTTAAATTGCTTATTTTTAATTTCCGGGCTAGATTTCTTCACATTATCCATGAGATTTCTCTCAATTTTTCTACAATAATTTAATCAAATAAATTGCAAACATACTCCAAAAACTAATTCTCCACGAATTTCCACTTCAACATTCTGCTAACTTGGCCCATCCATGCTCAATTTTGAAAAGTGGCCTCTGATACCACATTTTAGCATCCTCAGCCACCAACTGGGCTATGCCACTTAAAATTTAGAACTCCGATACTAATTTAAATCATCAAAAAATACTCTGCAAATGCACAAATTCATTCAAAATAATAACAAAAATACGCATTCAACATGCATGGGAAAAACCCATGAAACAAAATGCATAAATATTAATGCATCATATAAATTAACACACAATTGATACTTAATTTTTATTTAAATTAACACCAACTACATGTAGACCTTCCACGTTCCTCCCAACCTTAGACCACACTACTCATAACTCTTAGTAGTGGGTCACCCCCTAGCTGGGGACAAACTCCACCTAGCAAAGGATTCCTAACCAAGATAAGGTATCTCAGATAACAAAAAACTTAGTCAAAGGTTCCAAATCTAACTAAAATCCTACAGTCCATGATTCCCCACATGCTTGTCCCACCCTATGAAGTGTGTCCCTTCTTTTCTCAATAGTCCCTCGACTGCCCCACTTCCTTTCTGGGACTTCAACAACAGGCTGGAAAGGAAGTCTCAGAGTGCTATAGCTGCATTTTGGCACCTTCAGGAATCAATTCGTAGCAATTCTCTCACCTAGAGAGAATGCTCATGGGACTAACAACCGACCTCTTCAATATCCTACGGGCCTGACAACCCGCTTCTTAAGTCCAACGCCCAATCTAACCAGGGTACAAGTACTTGTACATGTATAGTAACAACAAGGTATGGTGACAATTGAGTGAGTGAGTGAATGATGATAAAATGATTGAAAAATGAACTAAGTCCAAACTATATGTATGCATGTTCCCAACTTGACACTTGTCTTATTGAGAACTACTTTGGGCCCACTTGTCCCCATCCTTATAACTTAGGATTAAATAAATATCCACACTTTATACTTTAAGGAATATTAATATAATATTCCTTTGTGTTTAAGCCCCCTTAACTTATCCCCTTATCCTCAACTTTTATTCCCCCTTTCCCTAACTAGTGGAGTTTATCCCCCCATACTCTTTTACATGCTTGGTATGTCACAGTGATGTGTTTTCATTAATATTTGTGTGTTATTACATTTACTTTTACAATACATGTGTACTGGCCTTTTTGCATCTAGGCTTACCAGCCTAAAAAACACAAACATATATACAAAGTCTTTGTAGCCTCAAGATCATGCACTTAAGTCGATGTGCATAGAATCCTGGGTTGTGCGCACTCTTGTTTTAGTGCACCATCCTTGTGCACTTACATAGGTGCATGATATACTATAGAATGTGCACACAAAACTAAGTCCAAGGCTTGATACAAACAAATCACCAACTTATATACATATTTACATTTATATTTACATTTACAGTTGGGGTTCGACCTAGAGGTGTTACAATGTAAGACACTCATATCATGTCTCCTAGAATTTGAATGCACCAATAACACTGCAGAATAGAAATATTTAGTCTAGGGTATGAAAAAGGCCATCGATCTCAATGTGAAGTACCGTAAAGTATTTGGTGATTAAGAAATAATTGTACAAGAGGTAAGAAATACCATTCATTGCCTACCACCTCATCTAAAAGAATATCAATAAGAGGTATGGAATATTATCTACTCTTTCTATGCATTCAATATTACTTCTATACCTCATAATCATAATACCGACATAGATATATTGGTTAACACAACATCTAGGATCATACCCCCTACTGATGGGTTTTCAGTTGAAATGATTTTCAGACCTTCAATACCAGATAACATCACGAACTAGAAAGTATTCAATAATGATACTCAAATTATCAATTTCTTCACCAACTAAGATGTTTTCCAATAATCTGTGATTGATGATGAAACTCATCAACAAGACCTTCATAATTATCAGGATGAGGTAAGAAAAGTGAAAGCAAGTTGCGTCTGAAGAATATGTTGACTCTTGATAAGTTATTTGATATATATTTTAAGTTTATGAGGCCCACGAATCCAAAGATCAATAGTTCAACCATGATGCATTTTCTGGTCAATCTAGGGACCTGTGAACTACACAAAAACATCAATCTGGGCACATGTTGTTCAGAGGAAAAGAAGCACACGTTTACATAGTTGTTCAAGAGATATCAAGATGCATTTGCTTAGAATTATGATGATGTGAAGACTTATGACACCCGAATAATCTAAAATGTGATTCCAATTAAAGAGGGTGCCAAACTATTCCATAAAAATCTAAGGAAGATACATCCAACTCTTGAATTTCTCATCCAGAAGGAATTGAAGAAATTGTTAGACACCCAAATCATTTTTAAGGTCCGTCATTCAACTTGGGTGTCGAATATGGTTCCCGTTAGGAAGAAGTCAGGAGAAATAAGGATATGTATAGATTTTAGGAATTTGAACCAAGATTTCGACAAAGATAACTACCCATTCCCCCCCATGGAAAAGATATTGCAACTCATCTCTGGCTCCAATATGTTCTCTCTATTGGATGGGTTTTCATGATACAACTAGGTTCTCTTGATAGAACCAGACCAATTGAAAACCACATTTAGAACTAAATGGGAGATGTATGCATACAAAAGGTTGCCCTTTGGTTTAATAAACACGGGAGCTACATTTCAAAGGGTGATGGATATTGCTTTCAAAGGGTTAATTGGTCAAAGAGTCATGGTATATCTCAACGATGTCGCCATTTATTCAAAGAAAAGGGAAGATCACAAAATACATATAAAACAAATATTTGAACATTATAGAAATTATGGGATGTCATTGAATCCCAAGAAGACTATATTCGTTGTTTCAGAAGGTATACTATTAAGGCATCTAATTTCAAAATATGGAATTTCGGTGGACCCGAAAATAACAAAAGCTATTATGCAATCCCTCCACTACATAGCAAGAATTCAATGCAATTTTTTTTCGGCAAGATCAAGTTTGTAAGAATATCCATTCCATACTTCATCGAAATCGCTAAACCACTTCAATGGATGATTAAGAAATATGTTGAGTTCAAGTGCACACTGGTTGAGAAAGAGGATTTTGAAAATATCAAAGTCACTATAGCCGCTACACCATCTCTATAAAGTCCATATTTCACTAAGGACTTCTTGTTGTACACCTTTGTGTTTGATCATTCACTTGCAGCAGTGCTCACATAGAAGGATGAGCAAGGAAATGAATACCTCACCACCTTCATGAGAACTAGATTACAAGGTGTTGAACTAAACTACCCACCAGTGGACAAGCAAGATTTTTTTATACACAAATGAATCAAATAGTTCAAACCTTAAATTTTGAAGAAGCATAGTAAAGTCATCGTCCCTCATTTAGAGGTTAGATCCATTTTCATTCAAAGGGAGTTGGGAGAGAGATGAGGTAATTGGATGATGGCTGTGCAAGAATATGACATTAAGTTTAAACCATCCAACATCGTTAAAGTTCAGGGCCTTTACAAACTAGTGACACACGATACATGTGATGAAGATCAAGACGAGGATGGATGGTAAGAGGATCCAACTATGTATACACAACATGTTCCTTACATCCCATCTATTATCACTCCAAGAAACCCTTTGTGGTTGCAGACCAAAGGTGCTTGGTAACTTAAGAAATGAATGTTTTTGTATTTTGTAAAGGTGGATCAATGGGACAACTCAATATAGCTTATGGAATTCAAACATGAAAATGATAAACAAATAGACAGTGCTCTCAAAGATTGATTAATCAGCAGATAGCTTTAAAGTGGGTGAAGAATAGATTGTAACTAAACCAGTACAATGTAGGGTCTAAGAGACAATCAAGAGACTTATTATCAGGCTATGAGCTAAACAATGGGATAACAACCATTCAAATCTTGACAACACAGATAATAATGCGGAAGAAAGATGGAAAGCTGACAATCAAAATTGAAAGGAACCTGTGATCTGTATTAACATAAAAAAGTCTGAGTACAATAGCCAATTACTCTATCCAAAATTGAACCCTTGTTTGATATCAAAACAGGCATTTATAGCCCTTACAAGCAGTTGCACAGATCCTAAAAACATGGATCTGTTATTAAATAAAACAGTCCTATTCTATTTAAACTATCTGGAAATTAAAGTCTTCAATCAACTAGACTGAGTATTCGAACTGTCTTCAGTTTGCAAAATCGCTATCTACTTCCTCCAGCTCCCAGCATCTGCAATGTGGTGAAGTAGCATGACACCTGTGCATGACTGTTCCATAGTCCGATATTTATGGCTGAGTTTTAGGATATGGTTTTGAATGTGTAACCAAAATCCCTCGAATCCCTGAGTTTTGAACTTCTTGCATGCAATTTAACATCCACTGATACGATGGCATATCTTCAAAACATGTTTGAAATAAACTGTTGCATCCTCGGCCTCAAAATTCGCTTGCCCAGCTTTCAACAGCGCAACCGTTTGATATTTTCACAGGTTAGCTGTTGAAAGCTGTCGCTTTCCACAGCTAACGGGTAATGAAATAGTCGCCTGGCGCTGTTGAAAGTCCCGATAGTGCACAAAAAGCCTTTTCACCTGCTAAATTGATTTTAAACCAAAATCAAGAGCCATCTGATTTCTCACCTTGCATATTGACTGCAACTTGAGCAAGGACTTTGAGGTCTGGATGAGGTTTTTGCTTCAAATTTTGCTTCAATCCCCTGATCTGCCTTTTGAGGCGCTTGGTAAGACACCGTAGGCTGTTGCAGTCTTTGACAAGTTTTGTCTTTCTCTTCTGCTCTCGGACACTCTCCTTAGCCAAACGTTCAAACGCAGCATTTGTCTTGGCAAAGTTATCTAATAACTTCTTGTACCTGTCTTTAATCACCCGTTCCAACACTTCTTGCTGGGCAATTACTTCCTTTAGATGTTTGATCCTTTGAGATTTATTTGACTTAGGGTTTTTAGATGATTCTCCCTACTCTATATGACTGAAAGTTTCATAGTTCGGTGCACATTCGGCTGATTGCTCAGAACTCTTAATGGCAGGGTGTTGGTCTTGCTGCTGTTCAGATTCTGAATCTGAGTATGGAAAATTAAGGATGTTCTTTCCTGTACTCTGCTATGTAGGATGTCCTGAATTTTGCTGTGTAGTCTGCTCTGTTGCCTGCTCAAAACTTAGTTTTCTTTTTGACCTGTGGGTTTTCTATCCAGACAGTCTGTCTTCTGAAAGTCCTGGTAAAGCACTTCTTCTTCTTGAGCTACTCTGAGGAGAGGATTGCTTCTTTTTACCTGCCATCTGTTCATTTGCAGTCTGGTTCTGGGTTTCAAAACCTTCCCAGAACAAAAAGTGCTCCCAGCTCCTCCCTTGTTGTTTCAATTCTTGCAGAAGAATCAATTTAATGAGGCCTAGGTGACAGAGAGTAGATTGCATGCTCAAAGGTTGAGTTCTAATTCTCTTGCAGACTTTAGTCAAACTGTGATATAAGAAATAAGGCAAATTGATGGGGGTCTTGCCTGTGAAGTGATCCATAAGTTTAAAGTGGTACATCATCAATTTATCATATCTTCCTTCTGAAGTAATGTATAATTGAATCCCTTTGAATAAATCTTGCCACTCTTCAGCTAGATATGATACGAGCATACCTTTTCTCCATGCTTTGTGCTTGTATCCATCTTTCAAATAGACCCTGAAATCCAGATCCTTAGGAGCGGTGGTTTTAAACCATTTTTGACCTATTCTCGGCAATCCTGTAGCTGCTGCAATGACAGCCTTGTCGACCTTGATTTCCACAAAGCCAACGCGAGCTTTGTTGCCATCAAATGTCTTAGCGAAGGCTTCAGCCGTGGCCTAGTGAGACCCAACTTGTAACCTTTCTGCGAATTCCATGCACCCTGCATTTGAAAAATGCCTCTAGACCTCGGGATGCGACTCTAAAAAGGATAAATTATCCAATTCTCGCTTGAGTAAAATGCTACTGCGTTTTCTTGCCATTCTGCAGCTCAAGCACTTGACCGCTGTAATCCCTGTAACCACTTAGTCGAGCCGAGGTTCTGCGCTGTTGAAAGCAGTCTGGACTTTGGCTCTGTTTTGGATTAAATGAAAAGTTTGACAGTGTTTTGGAAACGGTTCATGATATGAAACCTCTATCTGATTTGATGGTGTCAGACCGGCGGTACCTCCTCTGTACCTGCATCTCCGAACACAAACTTGCCATCCCGATTGCGATGAGCGTTGAGCGTGGGTTCTAGAACGGATTCAAATTCCAGTCATATCTGACATGCATGATTTAGTTTCCATGATTTCCCACTCCTATGAGCGCATGCCTTGGTTTTGCTGTGACGTGGGGATGATCATATCATCATTTCTTTCATACGTGGATATCACGCACGTGATTCCCGCTTCGTCCAACAACGACCCGTGGAGAACGACTCTACCAGACGCTCTCTTGCTACTTTCACCAGCGCGCGACTCTGCGAAGGAACCCCTGTTAGCTGCTGAAAGTGTGCACTTTCAACAACGCACCGCTTTGTAGAAGACACTCCTTAGCTGCGGAACGTAATTACTTTCAACAGCGCGCCATATCAATCGAGATCGCCCCTTAGCTGTGGAAAGCGTGTACTTTTCATAGCGCGCCACCCGAGAGCTGATTTTCAAAACCTTTTAATGTTTGTTACTTTCAATAGCGCGTCAACTGATGAAACAGGCTCCTTAGCTGTTGAAAGTGGGCACTTTCCACAGCGCACAATGAATCCTTGAAAGGAGGTTAGCTGTGGAAAGTGAAAAATGACAATTTAGAAAAAGAAGACTTTATGAGTCAGTTATTTTCTAGGACACACCAAAACTAAAAATTTTCTCCGCTATAAAAACTCAAAAAGTAACTTAAAGATACTACCCAAAACCATGAAATCCACCACAAAACTCAACCGAAAGAACGGTTTCATTTTGGGAGTTAACATTTGGCTCCAACTGGGATGGGCATCTCCCTGTGAGGTGACCAAGAACCTAGCTAGACTCAGTAGCCTTATTACAATCTGAAAAATAGTTGCTAGTACCATTGGGCATGGAGTTATTAGAATACCAAAAATAAAGAAAACAAAACTGAAAAATAAAATATGTACAAGAAGAACCTCGCTTCAAAGAAGCCTTATGAGAAATAGATCTTTAGGAAGCGCCCGTTGAAAGGGCCCCCTGAAACTGGCTTGCCTGAAAGAGTTTGAAGAACGAAGGTGTTGTTCTGCTTCACCTCTGCTAAGACAAAAGGACCTGTCCAAAGAGCATCAAATTTTCCGTGCTTCCCTTTCTCTTGCCTTGCTGCATCCCACTTTAAGACCATATCCCCTGTTTTGAAAACATCTGATTTGACTTTCTTGTCGAAATTTTGCTTGATCATTTCCTGATGCAATTCAATTTTTTCTAAGAGTTTCTCTCTATCTTGTTGCAGTTGTACCAACTCATGAATCCTCCTAGTCAGATCACTTGATTCTTCATCAGCTTCTTGTAAGAATTTTGCAACTGGTAATGCAAGATGAATAGGAAATATGGTCTCAGTACCATATACCAGTTTGAAAGGAGATGTACCAATTGATTTTTTGCATGTTACCCTGTCAGCCCACAATGAAAACTTTAATTTGGAATCCCAACCTATGGCATTCTGTTCAAGCAACTTCTTTATGATTCTGACCAAACTCTTGTTTGACGACTCAGCTAGACCATTCCCTTGCGGATAGTAGGTTGTGGAATGTACCAGCTGAATTCGCAGCTCTTCACACAATTTCACCAAGTGTTTATCTTTGAATGCAACAGCATTATCAGCGACCAATCTTTTGGGACAGCCAAATCTGGCGAATATATTCTCCTGCAGAAAGTTTATGATGACAGTGTGATTGACATTCCGGGTGGGAACAACCTCAATCCACTTTGTAAAGTAATCGGTGGCAACCAGAATCCACCGATGATGTCCACTAGAAGGTGGATGGATCTCACCTATGAAGTCTAGGCCCCATTGCTGAAAAGGCCTGGTGACCACTATAGGTTTGAGAGGAAGGGACTTCAGTTGTTTTTTACCTTTGAATCTCTGACATTTGTCACATGTTTTCACAAATTCGTACACATCTGAAAATAAGGATGGCCAGTAGTAACCTGATCTTAAGATTTTGTGTGCTGTGGTTTTCCAATAGTGATGTCCTCCGCACTCACTATTGTGAAGTTCACACATGACCTTAACTGCCTCTTCTTGATTCACACATCTCAACAACAAACCAATGGGATTCTTCCAAAACAGCAAATTGTCATTGATGCAGAAATTTACAGCCCTGAGTTTTAACGCCCTTCTTTGAGTCTTTGTCAAATCTAATGGGACTGATAAAGTATGCAAAAACTGAATGATGTGGCTGTACCACTTGCAATCAGCTAGATGAGATGAAACCTGCATTCCCTTACCTTCATTGTCTTCAGGAGATGGAACATTTTCTGCATCAATACTCATCAGATTTATGTCGAGCAGCTTGCAATTTTCTTCTGCCAGGAGTTTGGCAAGACCCTGACCTTTAATTAGCTTTGCTGGTTTAATTTCGACATCAAAATCAATCAATCTGGCTATCCACTTACTTCTTTTGCCATCAATGTCAGGTTGTACAAGAACATCTTTGACTGAACTAGAGGGAACAAAAGCAATTACCTTTGCCTGAAGAATGTAGACCCTGAAAGCCTTCAGTGACTTGACAAGTGCATAGGCCTATTTTTCCAGCAACTCATACTTTACCTCTGCATCTCTCAAGACCTTACTAAAGAAAGCAACAGGTTGTTCTTGGTCATCATCATTCTTCTGCAAAAGTACTGCAACGATCGTGTCATTGGAAGCAAATGAGATGATGTAAAATTCCTTGGAAAAATCGGGGCTGATCAATACAGGAGTTGTTGTGATGGCCTCCTTGATGTCATTAAATGACTGTCTGGCTGCTTCAGTCCACTTTATTTCAGAGTCTTTCCTCAACATAGCAGTGATATGCTTTGTGAGTTCAGCAAAATTCACTATGAATCTTCTGACAAAATTAATGGTCCCAAGAAAAGACTGAATGTCTTTCTTTGATCGAGGAAGAGATAATTTTTTTATTGCTTCTACCCTCTTTGGATCAATCTTAACCCCATCAGCTGAAACTATATGCCCAAGTAGTTTTCCCTCCTTAAGTGCAAAATTTGATTTTTTGGGATTAAGGGAGATGCCATACCTTCGACATTTCAGAAATGTCCTCCTCAAATGCTGCAGATGAAGTTCGTGGCTGCTAGAAAAAATAGTGATATCGTCAAGATAAATTAGGACAAATTTATCTTTCTCCCCAATGAAAGCAATGTCCATTTCCCTTTGGAATGTCACCCCTGCATTCATCAGACCGAAGGGCATCTTCTCGTACATAAACGTGCCCCATGGAGTGGTAAAGGTAGTTTTTTCTTTGTCTTCCGGATGGACAGCAATCTGATTGTATCCGGAAAACCCATCAATAAAGGACATTACCTTCGATCCTGACACCTTCTGCAACATATGCTCCATCTTAGGCAGCGGATAATTGTCTTTCCTGGAGCATTTGTTCAGATTTATGAAGTCAACGCAGAGTCTGATCTCTCCATTCTTCTTTCTGACCAGCACAAGATTAGCAATCCACTCTGAATACCTGAGAGGAATGATAATGCGGGCGTCCAACAGTTTCTTAATTTCTTTCTCCATTGTGGGCAGCAGCAATGGATTGAATGATCTAAGCTTCTGATGGAATGGTTTAGTGTCTTTATTCAAGGGAATTTTGTGTTGAATCACCTCTGTGTCAAAGGTTTTCAAATCATCATACTGCCAAGCAAAGATGTCTGCAAATTCTTTCAGCAATCTACCATAATCAGCCTTTTGTTTGTCAGACAAATGTGAGGCCAAGTTGACATGTTTGGGATCTTTCTCATTGGCCACATTATAATGGAAAACATTTGACTCTTTTTCCTCACTTTGCAATTTGACAGCCACATCGTTGTTATCGAACAGCCTTTCCAATGGGACCAAGCCTTTAGGAATTTTGTTGGTGGACAGCTGAACTATCTCGTGAGCTTTGGCTGCTCAACCTCATTGTCATGTTCATTCTCTTGGTCAATCTGCAGCTTTGCAAACTCATCTATCACTGCAAGGAATCGAGTGAGTTCAGCATCGTCTTCAAACACTTTCCAAAATTGTACATTATCGGGAAGAGAAGGTCTGTGTCTAACTTGAATTTCGTAAGACAATTTGTGAGGCAAAGGGGGAATAAAGGCACAAGCAGACACAACCAATGAATCAGCCAATTCATTCATGGCTGTAGGTACAAATGTAATTTTAAAATCTGCAAAATTTTTAATTGCCTCCAACACTTCATCTCTGTATGCCTTCAGCCTGAAATGCTTGGCCTGAAAGAACTTATTCACCTGTTGAATAATCATATCTGCATCTCCAAACACCTGGGATTTTTTAATGCCCTTCTCCTTCGCTGCATTCAGCCCTAAAAGTAGTGCTTCATACTCGGTAATGTTATTAGTCACTTTAAAATCAAGTTTAAAGGACAAATGAGAATTTTTCTTAGAGGGAGAAATGAATACCACTCCTGCTCCAGCTGACTCCTTAGTACAAGCACCGTCAAAGAACATGGTCCATAGGTCATCCTCTGATGTTTCCGTGGGCTGAACTGTGATCTGATCTGTGGGTTTTCTGAGCAGCAATGTGTCAGGCAGTGAGTCATCAAATTGCAAGATACAAGATCCCATATTCGTGTCGACTGCATAGATAGGATGATTGGATGGATTCTTCTCATCACTGATCACATATGCCAATTGAGATTCCCTGTAAAGTCTTATGTTCACCCCTCCGAAAATAGCGATAGTAGCGTAGGAAAGATCCATTTGCAGAGTGCCACCTAGCCTCTTCATCCATGATCTAGATAAAAGGCAACCGAATTTTGGAGGTATGTTAGCCACAACTATGTCCATCACCATTGTCTTCATTGACGCTTGAGTCAAGGTTACAGCCAAATCCTTAATCATCCCAAGGCATTTGAATTTTCAAGAATTGAAGGAGAAAAGGTCATGATAAGACTTGGTGATCTCCAATCCAAGCTCATCCATGACAGCTTTGGGCATCAAGTTGTGTGAAGCACCGGAGTCCAACAAACAATTGTGCAACGTTTTTTCATGAATATTTAACGAGATGTAGAAGGGAGGACAACTTTCATCCCTGTCTTATACCATTTGGCCCAGAGTGATGGTTGGTTTATCATCATAAATGTTGAGGATATCGGCAGAATGAGATACTGACTGTGGGTCTAAAGTTTTGAGGATATCTCTTTTAAACATCTCATTTTTCATCAACTCAACAAGAGGAATTGGAATCTTAATATTTTGTAATTCAGTCTCGAAATTAAAGGAATATGGAGTCTTATCAGCAGTTTTATCAGAAATGTTTACCTGACTTGAAGGGGTTTCCTGATTCTTCTATTGTTCAACAGGAGGCTGAATCTCTGGAGTTTGCTGGTTGACAGGGGCAACAATCTTCTTGGGAGGATCTGATGCTTTCTCCTTTGAATATTTTGCTGACTGATCTTCTGACGTTTGAGCTTTTTGATTGACAGGGGCAGCAGTCTCTGCAGGAGAAGCTGGTGCATCTGCTTGAGCAGCCTTAGATTTAGATCGAAGGTTGTATCTGTTCTTATCCTCTGCTGTAAATATGCCATCACCAAGGAGATCATCTTCTGTTTGTTCAGTCATTAATGATTGCTCATAATCTTGTTGTGTGATATAAGATGGCCCTGTCTCATCTCCAACACAATGAATGTCACCTTCACCATCCTCTTGATCTTTGACATTTTCTTCGTCCATTACCACATTCTGAAGGGGTACCTTTATCCTCTGATCTTCATTTGAATTTCTATCTCTTTGCAAAATCTGAGTTTGTGGATTATTTCTTCTATAGGGAAAAGCATTTGGATTTCTGGGGGCAAAAGTGTTTGACTCTTTTGCTTTTGCTGGTGGCTGGTTTTGGACTTTTAGCTTTGACATTTCTAATGTTAGGCTGTCCAACATTTTAGCCATATTTTCCATTTGACTGTTGGAAGAAGAAGAGGAGTCAGCAGCAGACTTCTTCTTTTCAGCCCTCCCTTTAAGCTTCTGAGAGGCTGTGATGTTTGATTCAACTTCGAGAGCAGCATCTTGCATTAAAGAAAGCGTGGATGATCGTCTTTCTCTAAGGATAAGACAAAACTCTGCATCAAAGGTCGTAGAGAATGTTATTTTTGCTGAGGCATCGCTTGGTTTGATCTCTGCTGGGATCTTACCAAACATTTTGTTGAATCTTTTAATAAAGTCTGAGACCGATTCTCCATCTCCTCTCTTCAGATTTCCAAATTCTGAAATGTAATACAACAGGTCTCTTCTCTCTCCCCAATGCTTCAAGAATGCTGCATCTAACTGCTCAATGCCAGTGATTGAATTCGCTGGCAGCTCTTTAAACCATTTGCGGGCTTGGCCATCTAGGCTCTGGATGAAGACTCTAGTCCATACATCCTCCTCTGAGATATTTTTGTTTTCTGCATAAGCATAAAATGCTTCAATGTGTTATTTAGCTGTGTATTCCCCTACTCCGGTAAACTTCGGCATGTATTTCTGGTAGTCACCTGTTGGCATGGCAGACAGGGGGTTTGGCAAGACAAGAGGGGCATATCTGTTTGCCAAGATTTGTTCCATTCTGGTCAAAGGGATAGCCATGACAGTATTGGTGGTTGATACAGACGAGGAACTTGTAGGAGATGATGGAATGGATGAGTAACTCGTAGGAGAGGATGGAGGAGATGAGTGGCCTGAATTCGAAAGGAATGGCTGTCTTACTTCACCCTGAGCAGAAGTTTCGGGAGTAGGTGGAAAGTAAGAGGCTTTATAGAACTGACTGAGCAAAGAAGCTAGATTTTCTTCACCCTTGAAGGATAGATCAAGGAGAATTTCTTCAAGGACAGGCAGATTTGTGTAAGTGTGCAAAACACCTTTCGAATGTTTGCTAGGTGACGAATCCAAAGGAGATGAAGAGGAATCTTCTTTTTGTGGGGAGGATTCAGTATTCAATTCTTTTGGATGGGATGAAACGTCAATCTCAAGGACAGTATCAGTAATATTAGAAGAAAAAGAAGGTTCTTCTACTTTAGGAACTTGAGATGAATCTCTTATTTCTTGGGGATTTTGGGTTTCAGCAGGGGATTCAACCAAAGAATTTTCAGACATGAAAGGATGAGTATCATTTGAAATACCTGAATCAATTGCGCTTGCAGGTCCGGAAGCCTGTCTTTGTAAATCTTTTCCCTTGCTGATGATTTTTTCTGGATCAGAAACTGATGTTGTCAATGGGCCTTCTGGGTTTGCTCTGGTGTGAGCTCTTTTGGGAGCCACTTCATCAATGGAGTCGCCAGATAGAAAATGTACAACCTAAAAGTGTCCAATTCTTGTCTATCATCAAGAACTAGATCTATGTCGTCTCCCAGAGAAGCTGAGCTTCGATCTCCTCTCCCCGGCAGCGGTGCCAATTTGTTATCACTCCAAGAAACCCTTTGTGGTTGCAGACAAAAGGTGCTTGGTAACTTAAGAAATGAATGTTTTTGTATTTTGTAAAGGTGGATCAATGGGACAACTCAATATAGCTTATGGCATTCAAACATGAAAATGATAGACAAATAGACAGTGCTCTCAAAGATTGATTAATCAACAGATAGCTTTAAAGTGGGTGAAGAATAGATTGTAACTAAACCAGTACAATGTAGGGTCTAAGAGACAATCAAGAGACTTATTATCAGGCTATGAGCTAAACAATGGGATAACAGCCATTCAAAGCTTGACAACACAGATAATAATGCAGAAGAAAGATGGAAAGCTGACAATCAAAATTGAAAGGAACCTGTGATCTGTATTAACATAAAAAAGTCTGAGTACAATAGCCAATTACTCTATCCAAAATCGAACCCTTGTTTGATATCAAAACAGGCATTTATAGC
This sequence comes from Picea engelmannii, assembly GCA_009831015.1. Classification (NCBI taxonomy): domain Eukaryota; kingdom Viridiplantae; phylum Streptophyta; class Pinopsida; order Pinales; family Pinaceae; genus Picea; species Picea engelmannii. The sequence goes on along the minus strand of ML786527.1, from coordinate 674,575 downwards.
CCTTACAAGCAGTTGCACAGATCCTAAAAACATGGATCTGTTATTAAATAAAACAGTCCTATTCTATTTAAACTATCTGGAAATTAAAGTCTTCAATCAACTAGACTGAGTATTCAAACTGTCTTCAGTTTGCAAAATCGCTATCTGCTTCCTCCAGCTCCCAGCATCTGCAATGTGGTGAAGTAGCGTGACACATGTGCATGACTGTTCCATAGTCCGATATTTATGGCTCAGTTTTAGGATATGGTTTTGAATGTGTAACCAAAATCCCTCGAATCCCTGAGTTTTGAACTTCTTGCATGCAATTTAACATCCACTGATAGGATGGCATATCTTCAAAACATGTTTGAAATAAACTGTTGCGTCCTCGGCCTCAAAATTTGCTTGCCCAGCTTTCAACAGCGCAACCGTTTGATATTTTCATGGGTTAGATGTATAAAGCTGTCGCTTTCCATAGCTAACAGGTAATGAAATAGTCGCCTGGCGCTGTTGAAAGTCCCGATAGTGCACAAAAAGCATTTTCACCTACTAAATTGATTTTAAACCAAAATCAAGAGCCATCCGATTTCTCACCTTGCATATTGACTGCAACTTGAGCAAGGACTTTGAGGTCTGGATGAGTTTTTTTCTTCAACTTTTGCTTCAATCCCCTAATCTGCCTTTTGAGGCGCTTGGTAAGAGACCGCAGGCTGTTGCAGTCTTTGACAAGTTTTGTCTTTCTCTTCTGCTCTCGGACACTCTCCTTAGCCAAACGTTCAAACGCAGCATTTGTCTTGGCAAAGTTATCTGATAACTTCTTGTACCTGTCTTTAATCACCCATTCCAACACTTATTGCTGGGAAATTACTTCCTTTAGATGTTTGATCCTTTGAGATTTATTTGACTTAGGGTTTTTAGATGATTCTCCCTGCTCTATATGACTGAAAGTTTCATAGTTCTGTGCACATTCGGCTGATTGCTCAGAACTCTTAATGGCAGGGTGTTGGTCTTGCTGCTGTTCAGATTTTGAATCTGAGTATGGAAAATTAAGGATGTTCTTTCCTGTACTCTGCTGTGTAGGATGTCCTGAATTTTGCTGTGTAGTCTGCTCTGTTGCCTACTCAAAACTTAGTTTTCTTTTTGACCTGTGGGTTTTCTGTCCAGACAGTCTGTCTTCTAAAGGTCCTGGTAAAGCCCTTCTTCTTCTTGAGCTTCTCTGAGGAGAGGATTGCTTCTTTTTACCTTCCATCTATTCATTTGCAGTCTGGTTCTGGGTTTCAAAACCTTCCCAGAACAAAAAGTGCTCCCAGCTCCTCCCTTGTTGTTTCAATTCTTGCAGAAGAATCAATTTAGTGAGGCCTAGGTGATAGAGAGTAGATTTCATGCTCAAAGGTTGAGTTCTAATTCTCTTGCAGACTTTAGTCAAACTGTGATATAAGAAATAAGGCAAATTGATGGGGGTCTTGCCTGTGAAGTGATCCATAAGTTTAAAGTGGTACATCATCAATTTATCATATCTTCCTTCTGAAGTAATGTATAATTGAATCCCTTTGAATAAATCTTGCCACTCTTCAGCTAGATATGATACGAGCATACCTTTTCTCCACGCTTTGTGCTTGTATCCATCTTTCAAATAGACCCTGAAATCCAGATCCTTAGGAGTGGTGGTTTTAAACCATTTTTGACCTGTTCTCGGCAATCCTGTAGCTGCTGCAATGACAGCCTCGTCGACCTTGATTTCCACAGAGCCAACGCGAGCTTTGTTGCCATCAAATGTCTTGGCGAAGGCTTCAGCTGTGGCCTGGTGAGACCCAACTTGTAACCTTTCTGCGAATTCCATGCACCCCACATTTGAAAAATGCCTCTGGACCTCGGGATGCGACTCTAAAAAGGATAAATTATCCAATTCTCACTTGAGTAAAATGCCACTGCGTTTTCTTGCCATTCTGCAGCTCAAGCACTTGACCGTTGTAATCCATGTAACCACTTAGTCGAGCCGAGGTTCTGCGTTGTTGAAAGCAGTCTGGACTTTGGCTCTGTTTTGGATTAAATGAAAAGTTTGACAGTGTTTTGGAAACGGTTCGTGATATGAAACCTCTATCTAATTTGATGGTGTCAGACCGATGGTACCTCCTCTGTACCTGCATCTCCGAACACGAACTTTCCATCCCGATTGTGATGAGCGTTGAGCGTGGGTTCTGGAACGGATTCAAATTCCAGTCATATCTGACATGAATGATTTAGTTTCCATGATTGCCCACTCCTATCAGCGCATGCCTTGGATTTGCTGTGACGTGGGGATGATCATATCATCATTGCTTTCATACGTGGATATCACGCACGTGATTCCTGCTTCGTGCAGCAACGACCCGTGGAGAACGCCTCTGCCAGACGCTCGCTTGCTACTTTCACCAGCGCGCGACTCTGTGAAGGAACCCCTGTTAGCTGTTGAAAGTGTGCACTTTCAACAGCACACCGCTTTGTAGAAGACACTCCTTAGCTGCGGAAAGTAATTACTTTCAACAACGCACCATATAAATCGAGATCGCCCCTTAGCTGTGGAAAGCATGTACTTTTCACAGCGCGCCACCCGAGAGCTGATTTTCAAAACCTTTTAATGTTTGTTACTTTCAACAGCGCATCAACTGATGAAACGGGATCCTTAGTTGTTGAAAGTGGGCACTTTCCATAGCGCACAATGAATCCTTGAAAACAGGTTAGCTGTGGAAAGTGAAAAATGACAATTTTGAAAAAGAAGACTTTATGGGTCAGTTATTTTCTAGGAAACACCAAAACTAAAAATTTTCTCAGCTATAAAAACTCAAAAAGTAACTTAAAGATACTACCCAAAACCATGAAATCTACCACAAAACTCAACCGAAAGAACAGTTTCATTTTGGGAGTTAACACCATCTATTGAAGGCTCATATTATAATGATCTCAATTATTACCTTCAACACAGCACAACTCCAAAGTACCTCAATGCCAAGTAGAAAAGAGCACTGAGACCGAAATATTTACAATATCAGCTAGTGCATGGAATCCTATTTAAAAATAACTAAGATGGAGTACTAATTTGATGCCTCAAAAAACAAGACACTAACAGAGTCCTTAAAGACATGCACAATGGACCAACAGGAGGCCATTTCTCAAGAGATACAACAACTCAAAAGATATTGAGAGCTGGATGTTATTGGCCTACAGTATTCAAAGATGCTCATGCATATTCATGAATCTACGAAGCATGCCAAAAATCAGCGGGAAGAGAGTATAAGGTGCTTGTTCCACTGCAACTTGTTTTTCTTGAAGAACCCTTCGAAAAATGGGGGTTGGATATATCCGCACTTATTCAAGAAACACATGTATATCCTAACCACCAGTGATTATTTCACTCGTTGGACTAAAGCAATATCACTTACTAAATTGAACGATGAAGTGGTAATGTATTTCCTTGAACAACACATTATAACCAGGTTTGGAATACCTAACTCTTTTGTTTTTTATAATGCAACATATTTCTCATCACTAAAACTATCTGAGTTTGTTTTGGAAAAGGGGATTACTTTCAAATACACAACCAAGTATTACACTTAGGTAAATGACTTGGTTGAATCCACAAATAAGAACCTGATCCAAATCCTTAAGCGAATTGTAGTTGATCACCAGAGAAATTTGCACAACTCTCTACCTAATTCCCTTTGGGTCGATCCTGTCACCCCTAAGGCCTCGATAGGGACCTCTCCATATTTTTTTTATGGGAAATGATCCAAAAATCCTTATATGTCAAATTATTCTTTAAACACACATCAACATCTAATCTGATTTAGAAATATTTTGATCGTCTTTTACTATATGAGAAACACATGTGAAAACCCTTTCTTATCCAAAACTTCATTAAAACTAATTTTTTATTTGAAGAATTATGAGAGATAACACAGTAGGAAATAAAACAACTAAGAAGATAATATTTGATGACGGAGTTCACCCCTGTTGGGCTACGTCTTCGGATACCTTTCCAACAGTGAGCCCACTCTTCATTAATCTCAAAATGCCAAAATTACAACAAATGGAGTTACAATGCCAAACTTGAAGTCACTCTTCAATTCTATTACTCAACCCTAGAAAAAGAGGTTACCATTGATTCCTCTCAAAATTCTAAGAAAAATGAGTATAAACTCGACTATATTCTGAACAGGTTCTCAATGACCTCCTTTAGCATGCAAAACGATTCCCTATGGTTCTCATACATGGAAAAACTAAATTAATACTTTTGTACAAAGAATTTTAGGGAAAAATCAACATCACCATCATACTCCTCTCGAAAAAATGAGAAAAATGAGTATGGACACTCTATACTTCCCTCAATAAGCTGCTTTCTATGAACAATGATGCAACACCAACATAATATTATCCTTGGCATGCATCCCCACGATCTTACTCTTCTATTCAGCACACAAAACCATGCATCCAACACAAGTCATGTGTGTGGCACATTGGTCTAGGAACTGATTTAAATAGGGGAGGTCAGGGGGTTGAGCCCCACCTGACCCTTTATATACTCATTCGGTAATTAAATAAACACTTAAATATTTTGTTTGTTGGATTACCAACCAGATATATGTGGTGTATTGGTCAGAGTATAGTTTAAAATCATTTTTATTGTTGTAGGTCACGAGGTCGAACTCACAAACATCACCCCTACTTTGGCATGTGTTAAAACTTAAGTTTAAATATAGTATTCTCCATTAATTACACCAAGTGATACCCTTGGACCATTGGTTAGTTCTTTCATTTGTTTCTACGGAGGTTACGGGTTTGATATCCATCCTAGCCAACAAATTTTGATACCCTTTGGACCCATTGGGCCAATCAGAGAGTGCCACGTGGCACTCTCTGATTGGTCCATGTCATTGCTAACCTATCGACTGCCTAATCACCTACCACATCATCTGTATGATATGCCACTTATCATTACCACATTATTATATGGCCCCACCATGTGGCACCCTTTCAGTGGTGCCACGTGGACCATATGGTTTCCACGTCATCTATATGGACGACATGTGGCAGTTTCCAATTGGTCCAACTAGGTGCCAATTTGTCCAATTCCAGGTGACAAATGGCACTATGTCATGCTACCACATCACAATGATGATGTTAGCATGATTTTATCCTACACCAACTCAGCTGTACAGATGGTCCATGTGGCATCTTGTGGTATTTCCACGTGGCATCCCCATTTTTTCTTCTGCCCCTAGTTTTGCCAAACTTTAAAAGGCCATAAATTTCACATACGACGTCAGTTTGAGGCGATTCACACGTCATTGGAAATATCTTTTCGAGATCTACACAATGAGTTCATTTTCAATAGAATTTGATTTTATCATATTTTGAGCATTTTGGATCCTCCTGGATCACACCTCCCTACTAAAGAACTTTTGGACCTCCAAAAGTATGGATTATTCAACAACTTAGTGACGGTAAAACTTCATCACTCTTCCACCTTGATGAAATGAACTTTAACTGATCTCTATCTTGGAACTATCCCCATCTTGGATCTCCATATTATAACTTCATCTTGAATCTAATCCATGTCTTGAAACTCCCTCTTGAATCTTCATCTTTGAATTTCATCTTGGAACTCCATATTGGATATTCATCTTGGATATGATCTTCATCTTGGAACTCCATATTAGAACTTTGTTCTCAGATCTTTTTCTTGATCCTCCAAAATCTCAAGGAAACCAATTTGGATCATAGTACTTCTGTCTGAATTTCTGGAACATAACTCTAACTCTGGTCCCTCACTATGGCTCTACCTCTGGTTCTAGTTCACCAATACCTTCATTATACAACTCTTCTCACTTACTCTTAGCTTCGTAATATCCATATCTAAACTTTGAACTTAAAATTCACTCTCATTTCCTTCTCTGCTGGAGATAGTCCATCTCGGCAATCATGAATCTATTGAGGAAAATGTATGGATTACCTTACTCAATCATTTTTGAATATTACTTGTCTAGAGTAAGATAGATAGGAATGTCACCTGGGGTTTATAGCCTTTAAAACAAAAAGATAACTTGATTCATGAGTAATAAATGAAATGAAGCAAGGCTAGTTTTTGCTAATTATGTATAATTGTGCAAAGAAGAAAGTGAAAAATATACATAAAATGTGTTTAGGATAAATAAACAAATAAAATGAGAATCTGAAAATATAGTAAAAGATATACAAGTGAGAAAAAATCAGTCCTCTTTACAAAAATCAATTCTCTTTACAAACCCCTATGAGGGTATGGACCAAGATTAGATTTAGAAGACTGATGGGAACCATACAAAAAGACTCTAACAACATGAAAGGATTAATACTAAAAATCTAGATCATCTTTCCATAAAAGCATCATAACTTGACTCTGCAAAATATTATTTATCAGTCATGAAACTGAATTCACAAACAAACTAGAATACACATACTGCCTAAGATAAATGATCCACCTTAATAAAGAAAGCTGCTGAAAAATATGACTCAATGTTTGAATCATGTTTCCTTCAATAAGACTTTGATGTCAACAAGAGGGTTTAGATTTCAAAGAAACTCGGAGTGAATGAAAAGATTAATCTCACAAGTACAAGAGCAGACCTTATATCAAAAGTTATATCCTTGTTCTCTCCCCCTTTGTCCCTTCCTTTGTGATGAGCTTTCATGTCCCTCAAAAGAGGTTGTGGTAGTTTCGACTACCTTTTAGTTATGTCTTTAATTAACTTAACATTATTTAGGGACAAGTAATAATAATAATGGAATACTTAAATAATAAGGGTTTATTAAATAGTAACTAATGGGTGGGACCCCTTAATTATATTCCTTTTAAATAAAAGAGTATTTTTTATTTTATTTCCCTCCTTGTCACTCCGTCCTTTTATTTAGATAAAAAAAATATGCCATCAATTTAAATCTCACATCTCATGCATCTAGAATCTCCCTTGTGCCTCCCAAAATTATTTATATAAATATAAATAATTGAAATATTTTGTCATAAAAAATACATGCTGGTTGTCCCAAAAATATACATTCCATACTGTCAAAATTAAAAGTAAACATAAATAGAACAATCCTCCATAATATTTAAAATCCATATTTGATATGAGAGGCAGCTTGCCTCTTTTCACTATTTGTTTCCTTCTCTGGTTTGTTATTGATTGGATTTTTGCAGCAAGGGGATGGCTTGAACCTTGGGGATGGACTTCACTAAGGGCATGATACTGTGCATCATTATGATGAGCTTGCGAAGTGACTGATTGTAAATAATCCCTAGAAGACTTGGAGGGAGAAACCCCTTTCTTACCTTTATCTGCATTACGCTCAAGGATGGCAGTTTTTAATCTTTTTCTAGCATGAGATGATTGGACAGGTGAAATGATATGATCAACTTGAGAATGTTGGTTTAATGGTGGTGGAGGAGGTAATGGTAATGAGACAACATGAAAACCATGTTGATGGGTTACAGGCTGCTGGACTACTTCTTGTCATCCATCATTGATGGGCACTTTTGTTTGTAGAGACACATGGGCAAGAACATGAACATTAGACAGACTTTGGAGAGGTTAGAAATGAGGTGTTTCAGGTATGGGTTGAGGCTGCAAGATTCCCTAGCCAACCATATTGAAGAATCCATCTTGAAATAGTTGATTTAGTTTCCAAGGATCAACATCAAAATGAATACAAAATCTTGGCCTTCTATGCCCTATCTGCCAAAATTTACCTTTGCCTCTATTTCTTTTTCTTCCCTGACTTCCCATACTGAAGAAACTCATATCTAAACAAAATTCTAATCAGAATATGCATAACAATTGACAAATCTATCATCAAAACACTCTGCCTAGAACAAATTGAAATATTGGCTCTTTCAATTTACATACAGGAGCACATGCAGAGCATCATAACACTTCTCAATCTAAACTCTAATGTATTAGAACATGGAAGTACAATGATATTGGGAGAATGGGAGGGATTGTAAGGTATGCAAAGTGATTCTATGGTGGGGAAATGAATATGAATACTTCTCTAAACAACATGAGATATTAATCATGACACATTCCAACAACCATATCATCAAGCTCATTGTCTGCAAGTTATAATAAATCTGTCTTTGATCCTTCACTTAGCCTTGTCCTTTTATTATTTTAAATTCTTCACAATAACAAAACATGGGGAGGATAAAATGTTTTGGGAAGGATGAGGGATTTGTATTGTGGATAAGATGAAATAATGAATGGGAAATAGAAATGGTACATGTTTTATTTTATTGCAGATTTCAGTATTAATCTTCAATTTTAATCTTCCTTCTTTCTTGTTTCATGCCCTTAGTTGCGAAAATCGAAATTTATGACAGCGATGTCTAAATTCCAAACTAGTACTTTTCCAAGTCATCACAACACATGAACTTCTTATGAAACTCCTTGTAGGCCCAAATTGATCCATAAAATTTATTACCATGTTACTGTAACATAAATTACAGAGTCAGGTATTGACAATGAGTGATAGCACAGTAACCTCAAAAAGAAATAATCATTTATTTCTGCAAACAGGAAAACTTCCCACCATGTTTTATCATTGTAAACTATATCAAACCAATGACCTTTCTATTTGAACTTCTGAGGAAAATTTCATAAGTCAATATTAATCAGCAAGACATATATTACAATTGTAGAAATATAGCAACAACATTTACATTTTCTTTAAAACTAGGAAGGACTGCAACCAAGCAATTTCCACAACACTAGAGTGAGAACTGACCTTGGGCAGGCTTTATAAAAATAAAAATCCACAATAGTTGGGCTGAGATAGAATGCAAATAGTTTTCCATAATATCCATACAAACATATTGAAATGACGAGAAGCCAAACTCTTGTTCGAAACCCATTACTAATTTTTCCAATGCTCGAACTTATGTGCAGTGAGGGCAAGGTAATCAAAGTGAGGATAGGGTAGCCAGCTTTGGATGTAAGACCAAACAAGCTCTATGAAAATGACTTGAATTGAAGAAAAATGTGAATTAAAGTCACCATATATTTCCCAAAATTCCCCATAATATTTCATACTGGGTTTTGAAATGTCAACTATGCCAAGAACCCTAAAGTTTAAATCTCATCAAAACCAAACTTGGAACCCTTCTTTTTTTTTAGGAAGCAAAATCGCAAAGGGTGTGGGATATTCTTCATGTTGGGTTTCTAAATAAGTCACAATTACACGAAACAACAACAACCTAAATTCACACAAAGAATTAACTTCCATACTTTTTCTATCACTAGCTAAGATGCCACAGATTAATGCACATTCTGGGAGTTAAAACTGAGCTCCAAAAAAAGAAACATGGTTATGCCATAAACAATAAAACCCTTTTATTTTATCTTGTACCCATGCCAAAACCACGAGGAGTTTGAAACCAGTAAACACCATGACCTATTCTTTCCACAAAACAATCTAACAACAACAACATGTCCATCATATGTATATCAACAACCTAATAAATTGTTGTCGAACTCACACAAAATGAAATAACCCATAATCTTCCCACAACCGGAATTGAAATGAAAATGCCAAACACAACATCTCATATTCATATCAATTTTATACACAGAAGGAAATGCACAAAACCCAGGGAGCCAACCTATCTATGTTTTAACAAAACCTAGAATCTTTCCACAGTCACTACTTGAACCAAAAAACAAATAAACACAACATGCAGACTTCCAAAGCCAATAAGACAATTTAAACTCAGTCAAAGCTAGGAATTTGATGCATGGAAGGGTCAATAGAACCCATACCTATAGAAAATCATTTAAAAACCACCGGGAGAAATCCAAATATTTGACAAACAACTAAGAAATATGCAACAATCAATTAACAACAATGCTAAGAATCCAAAGAATGACATATCACAAGGTGAAAAAGTTAGAAAAGGAGGAAGAACGATGTGCATTTACTGCATTTCCTTTCTTTCATTCACCACCTCCACACATTCAATGTTGCCAACAAATTTGTCCATGGTGGAGAGCATATCAACACATCAAACATTAATCCAAACTCATCCTATGTCATATCCATTAACACTTACTTCCAATTCATCATGTGCCAACACTATAGTCCTCAACACCATCAACGTGCAACAATATAATCCTCAACCCAATGTCTATCAACGAATGCTGAAAACCGATGCCACGTTATATCATATCAATGAAATCACCAACTACCATAGGATTGATTCCATTAAGCTCATTTCAAATAGCACCATCGTATAGGAGTAGTAAGTGTCACCCATGTTATATGTCATATAAAAATTTACGTTGTTTCCATGAGAGTGTGAACTAAGGCAAAGTTCCAATATAATCATATGATCACCAAGTGAAAATAAATGTTTTTAAACTCATAATGTAGGCATAACAACCATCATGGTATAGCATGAAAACCACATTAAACATCTTTGCATACCAGTTATTCTTTTTTTCCAGGCAATTACAAATAAGACATTTTTCCAAAATTCAATCAGAATGGAAATCTTGGAAACAAATTGCATGATTTAATAGAGGGAATCGTTTTCTTTTCTTGTTTTTAAGGGGTCCCACCTACTAGTTATTATTTTGTAATATAGATAATAATTCATTGCAACTTCTTTGTAGACATGACTTCATGCTACGATTTTAAGCATCAACAGAATGCAAGTCGAATGTTGGTCTTGTCTTTCTCATCTTGGACTAGATCATTCTATTGTTGCTCATGGCTTCACTACCTAGTGTATTTGTTGGAGTCTTTGAATGAAATTCTTGTTCATTTCCTTATCTCATGCCTTGATAGAAAAACCCAAACATGTTTTCAACAAACATCTATACCATTTGACTTGCTTCTATACAAGGTATACATCTTACATGAACATGGCATAAAATATTGGAGATGTTTATAGCATAAAGCATACATCTTACATGGCATACTTATTTCACTTTTCTAATAAGTATTCTACCTCCTATATTTATACAAAGAAGACTATTTATTTACCAGCTCTAGGAAGACATTGCATAACTATGATGCTCTTCCCGCTCTCTATCTACATGTCAAATGTTGCATTCTTCCATTATTTCACCTTTGTACTTCATAATAAGAAATGATATTACATAGGCAACTTGATCCATATGTAGTTTTTTTTTTTTTTTTTTGTAAATAAAAGAGAGACTTAAATTAAATCTCAAGTATATAGTTGTATGACGCTTGGAATCCACCTATTCTGCCACAGAAGGGAAACTAGAACAGGTGGCTCCAAGCGATTGTATGTTTATCATGGCTGAAAATTGTTTTACAAAAATTGTGCAAAGATCTGAGAGTTTCAACAGGAACCCTGTGCCATCTAACTAGCCTAGGGCTGGCCTCATTTATATCCGCCATAGCTAAGAGAATTACACAAATAGAAAAAAGAGTGAAAACTAAAGCACCGTCCATTCTAAAACTTGTAATTGACAGAAAAAACTGAGTACTGGGGTGAGCCACGTCAAGCCATTGGAGAACCTGGATTTCCATGAGAGGTGTATGCCGGGATGAATCTTTGCTTGCAAGTTGGGTAGCGTTCTTGCATTGGGGATTTTGTGAACGCCTCAAACAGAAAGTCCAGTCGCTAACTGATAATCCTTTGGCCATGCACCTGTTCATCCTGTCGCTGCCTGATGTCGAAGAGAAGCTCTAGATGCTCCTCTTCCAGATGATAGGCAGAGTGAAATCTCTCCTCTCCTTTATCCTTGACTGTGTCTTCTGCTATAGTTGGGTCCTTCTCTGCATCTGTCAGTTTCCAGCTAGGAGGAATTTCCTCCTCCACTATACAGCTTTTGTCCCCCCAGTAATAATCTCATGGTTTGAGATTTGGGGGTGCAAGAAGGTCGGTGGCCATGGGGAGATGTGCCTATGAGGGTGGCACTGTCATGTTCTTCAGGCTCGTGTCTGGTTGAAAAAATGGAGGTGGCTCTGTCATGCTCGGGCTTGGATGAAGAACTAGAGGTGGCACCTCCACTTTAATGAGTTTCAGGTGCAGAGGTGCCTCTTCCTTCACCCTGCTGGATAGAAAATGCAGAGGCAGTGGTGGGGAAAGCAATGGGGGGGACAGGGTCTCCATTTTTGGAATGCGTAGGGAGGTCTAAGTCTGAGACAAGGGTGATGGGGTCTCCATATTTGGAGTGCGAAGGGTTGTTTGAGTGCTTCTAGTATGACTATGGGGGGGGGATAAAATGAGCAATTAAAGCTTGTTGAGAGGCTATAAGTCTGTTGGCTCAGGTGAGGGAGTTCTTGTTCTTGGTGCCTCGCCTGGGCTTTCCTCACTCTTGGGGCATGGTGAGGAGAACCAGGGGGTAGGGGGTATGAGAGGGGGCTTAGGGGTAGTGGTAATGGAGAAAGGAAGCCAGGAGGATGCACAGAATGAAAGCAATGAAGCTAAGAGGGTCTAGGAAAACTGTGCAGTGATCGTAACAGGCAGGAAACAGGAGAAAATTCCCACCAGGGTTTCCTTTAATGCTGCAGAGAGCCATTGATTCTTATCCCATTTCCATTGAAGGATGACGGGACTGATACAAGCTGCAAGTACTGGTGGTCTAACTGGATAACTCATACAGGAGCTCCGCCAAGCAAACTGAATTAACTCCCCTCATTGTGTGTGCCATGGGGATTAAATACGTCGGGGGTGGCGGCTTGGAGAAATAACTCCCCCCAGCAAGTGTCCCTGCCAACTATCGCCCTCCTCTTGCCAAGTATCACCCCATCCGAGTCTTCTAAATTTGAAGGACATGGGGTTGGGATTTGATCCACTTATGTGTGCATGGGTCACGATACCATTTAATATGGTATCTATGGGTGCAACCACATGTTCTACCACTACCTCAAGGTGTCTCCATGGCTCCAGGTAATTCCCTCACAATAATTGAACCTTGCCCAACAGTGAAAAACTCCTCGCTTTCCACCATTGGATCCAACGCCTTTGGGGTCGATCCATCTGTATTTAATTAGCTGATAATAAGACAATATTACAACAATTGTCTTGAATGTTGTTGAAAGGATTTAGAAATATCTACAAGATCCCTCTCATTCTCTAAATTATCAAAGAGATGCTAATAAATCCCTCTATTACAATAATGGGAAAACAATTTAGAAGGTATTACATATTCATGTTAACTTTTTTATTTACAAATATACATATTTATAAACTATTTTCCCAAAATGAAATCTTTCCTAGACTCCTATCCAGGGAAGGGATAGGTGAGCCCTTCATGGACTCATTCTTTCGATAGTGTTGGGAGGAATCTCACAGCTTCCGGTCTCTGAAAATGTCTCTAAGTATATCTTGCACTCTGTCTCTATTTTTGAATCCAAGTACCCACTGGATCCAATTATAGGTCATCCAAGCAACCTATATAATCTCTCCTTTTTGACACCAAGCACCATGGTTGCGTTCTGGGTATCTTTCTTTGAATATACGAATACATGTCCATCCTAGAACACAACTCCTTATCCCTCATATTTGAAAGCTAATAATGAGAGTACATTCAATTTCAATTCTGGAACACATAGCATTTGTTCTATTCCGAGAAATCCTCCTGAACGAGTTGAAATATCACATATCCAACTCCTTTCACTACATGTCTGATATTAGACCCAAATCCCACAAATCAGTTTCTTTCGATTTCTGAGAAGTTAAGGAATATTGATCTCATTCTTTTCATGTGGAAAGATGATCCACTATCCATGAACCATACCTCGATGTCTTCATACACTATACTATTAATACAAGCAATTAGAAAGAATTCTTTCTCAAATTTCTCAGCAAGACTATCAATTTTAGTTAAGGTTGCCACCTATGTTCTTGTAAGTGTCTTCACATATTCTTTGTTCTACTTTGGGAAAGTCATGAATGAAGTTCCCAACACTTCTCAATTCAATAACCACTCTTACCACAATGAGTGCAGAAGTTCATGTTCCTTTCCTGGAACTGCAATTATTTCTTGTTATTCTCCCTATTCTTCTTTGGAAAATGACCTTTAATTGTAGCCTCCTTGGATGGATTCCCATGCAATGATTTTCTCTTCCAACATTTCTACATACAATAGTTATTATCTCCACAGAAAACACATGGATATATAGACCATAAATTTATGTCAGTCTTACAGGTGGGAAATTTCTTCATTCCTTAGAATGCTCATCTATTATTGGAGATGCTACACATTTGATTCCTTTCCTGTGGCTGGAAGGTTGTTTTGGTAGAACTAATTTATTATGAAGTATCAAAGCCAATTAATTTGAAGCTTCCCTTACTTCATTTGTATTAGAGCATTCTCCATCTCCTTCTTGGCCATATCCCAATCCTTCATAGCGGGGTCTTCCCTCTACGTGTATGAGATTAGTCATTCCTTGGCCATTGATGCCAAGACCTTTTCCATCATATCTCATCTTGGTTAGTAGCTTAAATCCAATATCATACATATGCTCTTTAAATTCATTCAAAAAAACATTTGTATCTTGATGGGGAGAAGAAGAGTATCATGAATAATTTCCATGGCCTACCTCAGTTACCATCTGTAAACCTTTTGTAGAAGATGGCCTCTTTTGAATAGGATCCTTTTCCTTTTCCACTTGTTCAGCTTCATGGAATTGTGCCAACATATTTTCTTTTGCATGCAACTTACTTTCCAATTCATGAATAATTCCCATGATAAATTCTTCATGGTATATCAACCAGTCTTGAAGCTCCTGCTTCTCATCCTGGAGGTATTGTAGTTGCATTGTCAATTTGGAATTATCCTTCTAAATTTGTCGGTTCATGTCTTTCTGAAGCCTTAATTTCATTAGATATTTACTCATGGTGTCCTTTGAAATAAAGAGATTTTTTCTCCCAAAAAGAGTCTTCAAACGTGCCTTCACCAAGCTTGAGTTTTGTATCTCGTCACATTCACTTGTAAATATATGTCAAAACCTGCTCTGATACCAACTTGATCAAAAAATCCTTAAATGTCAAATTATTATTTAGACACATATAAATCTAACCTGATTTAGAAATATTTTGATCGTCTTTGACTATTTGAAAAACACATGTGAAAACCCTTTCTTATCCAAAACTTCATTAAAATTGATGTTTAATTTGTATAATTATGAGATATAACACAACAAAAAATAAAATAACTAAGAAGATAATATTTGATGACGGAGTTCACCCCTCCTAGGATACATCTCCAGGTCCCTTTCCAATAGTGAGACCACTCTTCAATAATCTCAAAATTCCAAAATTAAAATAAATGGAGTTACCATGCCAAATTTGAACTCACTCTTCAATTCTGTTGCTCAACCCCAGAAACAGAGGTTACCATTGAATTACTCTCAAAATTCTAAGTAAAATGAGTATAAACTCAACTATATTTTGAACAGGTGCTCAATGACCTCCTTTAACATGCAAAACAATGCCCCATGGTTCTCATACATGGAAAATTTAAACCGACATCACCATCATACTCCTCTCGAAAAAATGAGAAAAATGAGTATGGACACTCTATACTTCCCTCAAGAATCTCCTTGGCATGAAAAAACGATGCAACACCAACATAATATTATCCTTGGCATGCATCTCCATGCACTTACTCTTCCATTTGGCATGCAAAACCATGTGTCCAACACAAGTCATGTGTGTGGCACATTGGTCCAGGCGTTGATTTAAATAGGAGAG
>ML786527.1:631187-658757 GCA_009831015.1 Picea engelmannii | reverse complement strand
TGCCAAAATTTACCTTTGCCTCTATTTCTTTTTCTTCCCTGACTTCCCATACTGAAGAAACTCATATCTAAACAAAATTCTAATCAGAATATGCATAACAATTGACAAATCTATCATCAAAACACTCTGCCTAGAACAAATTGAAATATTGGCTCTTTCAATTTACATACAGGAGCACATGCAGAGCATCATAACACTTCTCAATCTAAACTCTAATGTATTAGAACATGGAAGTACAATGATATTGGGAGAATGGGAGGGATTGTAAGGTATGCAAAGTGATTCTATGGTGGGGAAATGAATATGAATACTTCTCTAAACAACATGAGATATTAATCATGACACATTCCAACAACCATATCATCAAGCTCATTGTCTGCAAGTTATAATAAATCTGTCTTTGATCCTTCACTTAGCCTTGTCCTTTTATTATTTTAAATTCTTCACAATAACAAAACATGGGGAGGATAAAATGTTTTGGGAAGGATGAGGGATTTGTATTGTGGATAAGATGAAATAATGAATGGGAAATAGAAATGGTACATGTTTTATTTTATTGCAGATTTCAGTATTAATCTTCAATTTTAATCTTCCTTCTTTCTTGTTTCATGCCCTTAGTTGCGAAAATCGAAATTTATGACAGCGATGTCTAAATTCCAAACTAGTACTTTTCCAAGTCATCACAACACATGAACTTCTTATGAAACTCCTTGTAGGCCCAAATTGATCCATAAAATTTATTACCATGTTACTGTAACATAAATTACAGAGTCAGGTATTGACAATGAGTGATAGCACAGTAACCTCAAAAAGAAATAATCATTTATTTCTGCAAACAGGAAAACTTCCCACCATGTTTTATCATTGTAAACTATATCAAACCAATGACCTTTCTATTTGAACTTCTGAGGAAAATTTCATAAGTCAATATTAATCAGCAAGACATATATTACAATTGTAGAAATATAGCAACAACATTTACATTTTCTTTAAAACTAGGAAGGACTGCAACCAAGCAATTTCCACAACACTAGAGTGAGAACTGACCTTGGGCAGGCTTTATAAAAATAAAAATCCACAATAGTTGGGCTGAGATAGAATGCAAATAGTTTTCCATAATATCCATACAAACATATTGAAATGACGAGAAGCCAAACTCTTGTTCGAAACCCATTACTAATTTTTCCAATGCTCGAACTTATGTGCAGTGAGGGCAAGGTAATCAAAGTGAGGATAGGGTAGCCAGCTTTGGATGTAAGACCAAACAAGCTCTATGAAAATGACTTGAATTGAAGAAAAATGTGAATTAAAGTCACCATATATTTCCCAAAATTCCCCATAATATTTCATACTGGGTTTTGAAATGTCAACTATGCCAAGAACCCTAAAGTTTAAATCTCATCAAAACCAAACTTGGAACCCTTCTTTTTTTTTAGGAAGCAAAATCGCAAAGGGTGTGGGATATTCTTCATGTTGGGTTTCTAAATAAGTCACAATTACACGAAACAACAACAACCTAAATTCACACAAAGAATTAACTTCCATACTTTTTCTATCACTAGCTAAGATGCCACAGATTAATGCACATTCTGGGAGTTAAAACTGAGCTCCAAAAAAAGAAACATGGTTATGCCATAAACAATAAAACCCTTTTATTTTATCTTGTACCCATGCCAAAACCACGAGGAGTTTGAAACCAGTAAACACCATGACCTATTCTTTCCACAAAACAATCTAACAACAACAACATGTCCATCATATGTATATCAACAACCTAATAAATTGTTGTCGAACTCACACAAAATGAAATAACCCATAATCTTCCCACAACCGGAATTGAAATGAAAATGCCAAACACAACATCTCATATTCATATCAATTTTATACACAGAAGGAAATGCACAAAACCCAGGGAGCCAACCTATCTATGTTTTAACAAAACCTAGAATCTTTCCACAGTCACTACTTGAACCAAAAAACAAATAAACACAACATGCAGACTTCCAAAGCCAATAAGACAATTTAAACTCAGTCAAAGCTAGGAATTTGATGCATGGAAGGGTCAATAGAACCCATACCTATAGAAAATCATTTAAAAACCACCGGGAGAAATCCAAATATTTGACAAACAACTAAGAAATATGCAACAATCAATTAACAACAATGCTAAGAATCCAAAGAATGACATATCACAAGGTGAAAAAGTTAGAAAAGGAGGAAGAACGATGTGCATTTACTGCATTTCCTTTCTTTCATTCACCACCTCCACACATTCAATGTTGCCAACAAATTTGTCCATGGTGGAGAGCATATCAACACATCAAACATTAATCCAAACTCATCCTATGTCATATCCATTAACACTTACTTCCAATTCATCATGTGCCAACACTATAGTCCTCAACACCATCAACGTGCAACAATATAATCCTCAACCCAATGTCTATCAACGAATGCTGAAAACCGATGCCACGTTATATCATATCAATGAAATCACCAACTACCATAGGATTGATTCCATTAAGCTCATTTCAAATAGCACCATCGTATAGGAGTAGTAAGTGTCACCCATGTTATATGTCATATAAAAATTTACGTTGTTTCCATGAGAGTGTGAACTAAGGCAAAGTTCCAATATAATCATATGATCACCAAGTGAAAATAAATGTTTTTAAACTCATAATGTAGGCATAACAACCATCATGGTATAGCATGAAAACCACATTAAACATCTTTGCATACCAGTTATTCTTTTTTTCCAGGCAATTACAAATAAGACATTTTTCCAAAATTCAATCAGAATGGAAATCTTGGAAACAAATTGCATGATTTAATAGAGGGAATCGTTTTCTTTTCTTGTTTTTAAGGGGTCCCACCTACTAGTTATTATTTTGTAATATAGATAATAATTCATTGCAACTTCTTTGTAGACATGACTTCATGCTACGATTTTAAGCATCAACAGAATGCAAGTCGAATGTTGGTCTTGTCTTTCTCATCTTGGACTAGATCATTCTATTGTTGCTCATGGCTTCACTACCTAGTGTATTTGTTGGAGTCTTTGAATGAAATTCTTGTTCATTTCCTTATCTCATGCCTTGATAGAAAAACCCAAACATGTTTTCAACAAACATCTATACCATTTGACTTGCTTCTATACAAGGTATACATCTTACATGAACATGGCATAAAATATTGGAGATGTTTATAGCATAAAGCATACATCTTACATGGCATACTTATTTCACTTTTCTAATAAGTATTCTACCTCCTATATTTATACAAAGAAGACTATTTATTTACCAGCTCTAGGAAGACATTGCATAACTATGATGCTCTTCCCGCTCTCTATCTACATGTCAAATGTTGCATTCTTCCATTATTTCACCTTTGTACTTCATAATAAGAAATGATATTACATAGGCAACTTGATCCATATGTAGTTTTTTTTTTTTTTTTTTGTAAATAAAAGAGAGACTTAAATTAAATCTCAAGTATATAGTTGTATGACGCTTGGAATCCACCTATTCTGCCACAGAAGGGAAACTAGAACAGGTGGCTCCAAGCGATTGTATGTTTATCATGGCTGAAAATTGTTTTACAAAAATTGTGCAAAGATCTGAGAGTTTCAACAGGAACCCTGTGCCATCTAACTAGCCTAGGGCTGGCCTCATTTATATCCGCCATAGCTAAGAGAATTACACAAATAGAAAAAAGAGTGAAAACTAAAGCACCGTCCATTCTAAAACTTGTAATTGACAGAAAAAACTGAGTACTGGGGTGAGCCACGTCAAGCCATTGGAGAACCTGGATTTCCATGAGAGGTGTATGCCGGGATGAATCTTTGCTTGCAAGTTGGGTAGCGTTCTTGCATTGGGGATTTTGTGAACGCCTCAAACAGAAAGTCCAGTCGCTAACTGATAATCCTTTGGCCATGCACCTGTTCATCCTGTCGCTGCCTGATGTCGAAGAGAAGCTCTAGATGCTCCTCTTCCAGATGATAGGCAGAGTGAAATCTCTCCTCTCCTTTATCCTTGACTGTGTCTTCTGCTATAGTTGGGTCCTTCTCTGCATCTGTCAGTTTCCAGCTAGGAGGAATTTCCTCCTCCACTATACAGCTTTTGTCCCCCCAGTAATAATCTCATGGTTTGAGATTTGGGGGTGCAAGAAGGTCGGTGGCCATGGGGAGATGTGCCTATGAGGGTGGCACTGTCATGTTCTTCAGGCTCGTGTCTGGTTGAAAAAATGGAGGTGGCTCTGTCATGCTCGGGCTTGGATGAAGAACTAGAGGTGGCACCTCCACTTTAATGAGTTTCAGGTGCAGAGGTGCCTCTTCCTTCACCCTGCTGGATAGAAAATGCAGAGGCAGTGGTGGGGAAAGCAATGGGGGGGACAGGGTCTCCATTTTTGGAATGCGTAGGGAGGTCTAAGTCTGAGACAAGGGTGATGGGGTCTCCATATTTGGAGTGCGAAGGGTTGTTTGAGTGCTTCTAGTATGACTATGGGGGGGGGATAAAATGAGCAATTAAAGCTTGTTGAGAGGCTATAAGTCTGTTGGCTCAGGTGAGGGAGTTCTTGTTCTTGGTGCCTCGCCTGGGCTTTCCTCACTCTTGGGGCATGGTGAGGAGAACCAGGGGGTAGGGGGTATGAGAGGGGGCTTAGGGGTAGTGGTAATGGAGAAAGGAAGCCAGGAGGATGCACAGAATGAAAGCAATGAAGCTAAGAGGGTCTAGGAAAACTGTGCAGTGATCGTAACAGGCAGGAAACAGGAGAAAATTCCCACCAGGGTTTCCTTTAATGCTGCAGAGAGCCATTGATTCTTATCCCATTTCCATTGAAGGATGACGGGACTGATACAAGCTGCAAGTACTGGTGGTCTAACTGGATAACTCATACAGGAGCTCCGCCAAGCAAACTGAATTAACTCCCCTCATTGTGTGTGCCATGGGGATTAAATACGTCGGGGGTGGCGGCTTGGAGAAATAACTCCCCCCAGCAAGTGTCCCTGCCAACTATCGCCCTCCTCTTGCCAAGTATCACCCCATCCGAGTCTTCTAAATTTGAAGGACATGGGGTTGGGATTTGATCCACTTATGTGTGCATGGGTCACGATACCATTTAATATGGTATCTATGGGTGCAACCACATGTTCTACCACTACCTCAAGGTGTCTCCATGGCTCCAGGTAATTCCCTCACAATAATTGAACCTTGCCCAACAGTGAAAAACTCCTCGCTTTCCACCATTGGATCCAACGCCTTTGGGGTCGATCCATCTGTATTTAATTAGCTGATAATAAGACAATATTACAACAATTGTCTTGAATGTTGTTGAAAGGATTTAGAAATATCTACAAGATCCCTCTCATTCTCTAAATTATCAAAGAGATGCTAATAAATCCCTCTATTACAATAATGGGAAAACAATTTAGAAGGTATTACATATTCATGTTAACTTTTTTATTTACAAATATACATATTTATAAACTATTTTCCCAAAATGAAATCTTTCCTAGACTCCTATCCAGGGAAGGGATAGGTGAGCCCTTCATGGACTCATTCTTTCGATAGTGTTGGGAGGAATCTCACAGCTTCCGGTCTCTGAAAATGTCTCTAAGTATATCTTGCACTCTGTCTCTATTTTTGAATCCAAGTACCCACTGGATCCAATTATAGGTCATCCAAGCAACCTATATAATCTCTCCTTTTTGACACCAAGCACCATGGTTGCGTTCTGGGTATCTTTCTTTGAATATACGAATACATGTCCATCCTAGAACACAACTCCTTATCCCTCATATTTGAAAGCTAATAATGAGAGTACATTCAATTTCAATTCTGGAACACATAGCATTTGTTCTATTCCGAGAAATCCTCCTGAACGAGTTGAAATATCACATATCCAACTCCTTTCACTACATGTCTGATATTAGACCCAAATCCCACAAATCAGTTTCTTTCGATTTCTGAGAAGTTAAGGAATATTGATCTCATTCTTTTCATGTGGAAAGATGATCCACTATCCATGAACCATACCTCGATGTCTTCATACACTATACTATTAATACAAGCAATTAGAAAGAATTCTTTCTCAAATTTCTCAGCAAGACTATCAATTTTAGTTAAGGTTGCCACCTATGTTCTTGTAAGTGTCTTCACATATTCTTTGTTCTACTTTGGGAAAGTCATGAATGAAGTTCCCAACACTTCTCAATTCAATAACCACTCTTACCACAATGAGTGCAGAAGTTCATGTTCCTTTCCTGGAACTGCAATTATTTCTTGTTATTCTCCCTATTCTTCTTTGGAAAATGACCTTTAATTGTAGCCTCCTTGGATGGATTCCCATGCAATGATTTTCTCTTCCAACATTTCTACATACAATAGTTATTATCTCCACAGAAAACACATGGATATATAGACCATAAATTTATGTCAGTCTTACAGGTGGGAAATTTCTTCATTCCTTAGAATGCTCATCTATTATTGGAGATGCTACACATTTGATTCCTTTCCTGTGGCTGGAAGGTTGTTTTGGTAGAACTAATTTATTATGAAGTATCAAAGCCAATTAATTTGAAGCTTCCCTTACTTCATTTGTATTAGAGCATTCTCCATCTCCTTCTTGGCCATATCCCAATCCTTCATAGCGGGGTCTTCCCTCTACGTGTATGAGATTAGTCATTCCTTGGCCATTGATGCCAAGACCTTTTCCATCATATCTCATCTTGGTTAGTAGCTTAAATCCAATATCATACATATGCTCTTTAAATTCATTCAAAAAAACATTTGTATCTTGATGGGGAGAAGAAGAGTATCATGAATAATTTCCATGGCCTACCTCAGTTACCATCTGTAAACCTTTTGTAGAAGATGGCCTCTTTTGAATAGGATCCTTTTCCTTTTCCACTTGTTCAGCTTCATGGAATTGTGCCAACATATTTTCTTTTGCATGCAACTTACTTTCCAATTCATGAATAATTCCCATGATAAATTCTTCATGGTATATCAACCAGTCTTGAAGCTCCTGCTTCTCATCCTGGAGGTATTGTAGTTGCATTGTCAATTTGGAATTATCCTTCTAAATTTGTCGGTTCATGTCTTTCTGAAGCCTTAATTTCATTAGATATTTACTCATGGTGTCCTTTGAAATAAAGAGATTTTTTCTCCCAAAAAGAGTCTTCAAACGTGCCTTCACCAAGCTTGAGTTTTGTATCTCGTCACATTCACTTGTAAATATATGTCAAAACCTGCTCTGATACCAACTTGATCAAAAAATCCTTAAATGTCAAATTATTATTTAGACACATATAAATCTAACCTGATTTAGAAATATTTTGATCGTCTTTGACTATTTGAAAAACACATGTGAAAACCCTTTCTTATCCAAAACTTCATTAAAATTGATGTTTAATTTGTATAATTATGAGATATAACACAACAAAAAATAAAATAACTAAGAAGATAATATTTGATGACGGAGTTCACCCCTCCTAGGATACATCTCCAGGTCCCTTTCCAATAGTGAGACCACTCTTCAATAATCTCAAAATTCCAAAATTAAAATAAATGGAGTTACCATGCCAAATTTGAACTCACTCTTCAATTCTGTTGCTCAACCCCAGAAACAGAGGTTACCATTGAATTACTCTCAAAATTCTAAGTAAAATGAGTATAAACTCAACTATATTTTGAACAGGTGCTCAATGACCTCCTTTAACATGCAAAACAATGCCCCATGGTTCTCATACATGGAAAATTTAAACCGACATCACCATCATACTCCTCTCGAAAAAATGAGAAAAATGAGTATGGACACTCTATACTTCCCTCAAGAATCTCCTTGGCATGAAAAAACGATGCAACACCAACATAATATTATCCTTGGCATGCATCTCCATGCACTTACTCTTCCATTTGGCATGCAAAACCATGTGTCCAACACAAGTCATGTGTGTGGCACATTGGTCCAGGCGTTGATTTAAATAGGAGAGTTCGGGGGGTCGAACCCCACCTAACCCCCTATATACTCAGTGGGTAATTAAATCAACACTTAAATATATTCATTTATTGTCTTAACAACTAGATACATGTGGCATATTGGTCAAAGTATCATTTAAAATTATTGGTATGGGCAGAGGTCATGGGGTCGAAACCATGGACCTCACCCCTACTTTGGCATTCGTTATAACCTTAAGTTTAAATATAGTATTCTCCATTAATTACACCAAGTGATACCCTTGGTGCACTAGTTATTCTTTTGTTTTTGTCTCTGGAGGTTACGAGTTCCATACCCATCCAAGACAACAAATATTGATACCCTTTGGACCCATTGGGCCAATCAGAGAGTGCCATGTGGCACTCTCTTATTGGCCCACATCATTGCCAACCCGTCAGCCACCTAGTCACTTGCCACATCATATGTATGATACACCACATGTCATTACCATGCTACTGTATGGCCCTACTCGTGGCACCATATTAGTGGTGCCATGTGGACCGTATGATTTCCATGTCATCCATAAGGAGAACACGTGGCAATTTCCAACTGGTCCAACTAGGTGCCAATTTGTCCAATTCCGGGTGACACATGGCACGCTATCATGCTTCCACATCACCATACTAACATCAACAAGATTTCATCCTGCGCCACCTCAGCTATAAGGATGGTCCACATGGAAGCTTGTGGGATTCCCATGTGGCATCCCCCATTTTCCTTCTGCCCCTATCTTTTCCAAACTTTAAACGACCATAACTTTCTCATACGACGTCCTTTTGAGGCGATTCACATGCCATTGGAAAGCTCTCGTCAAGATATACAAAATGAATTCTTTTTTAAAAGAATTTGAGATTATCATTTTTTTATCATTTTAGATCCTCTTGGATCAGGAAAGAAGTTATTTTAACTGCAAACATCTACCTCCCTTACCTACAACTCACCCAACAATCTCATGGGAGGGAATGTCCCATCATCCAACATCGTATTGATACCTTTATAAACTTAGAAGAAAATCATGCCAAGGAAAAATACAAATTCAAGACCCATCAACAAAGCATTAAGCGTTGGTTTGAAAATAATTTGGTTGGTAAGAATTATTTCCACGTTGGGGATCTAGTCCTCAAATGGGACAAGCTACATGAGGATAAAGGAAAACATTCAAAATTCCAAAAATTATGGCTTGGGCCCTTCATAATCAAAGAGAATATTGGCCAAGGAACATATCTGTTACAAACACTTGAATGGGAGGCTGACCTCCTCCCCGTAAATGGCCAAATCCTAAAACACTACATCAACTAGCCTCTATGGTAGCCCTCTCATTGTATATAAATAAAAAGTTTGTTTTTTTCTTTTATTTCCTACTCATTTTTTACTTTGACTTTTGTTTTTTTTTAGACTCGATTTTTTCTAATTTGTTCAATTATCATGCTTTAATTTTTCCCTCTTGAAAACTGTTGATCCAAGAGTATTTGGAATGCTAAAAAATTGATCATCTCAAATGCTAATGAAAATGACTCCATTGCGTATATTTCGATGAGATATTTCCAACATAATTTGAATGGCCTCAAATGAACGTTGTATGAGGAAGTTATGGATTTTTAAAGTTTTAGAAAAAATAGGGGAAAATGGTAAAATGGGGGTGCCACATGGCAGGCCCACAGGATGCCATGTGGCCATATGTATAGCTAACAAGACACATGGTGATGTCAACATGTTAATGTGGCAGCATGAGAGGCTGCCATGTGTCACTTATTTTTGGTGTTTTCGGCACCTAGTTGGACCAATAAAAATTTCCCATGTGTTGGATGAGGTGGCATCCGTACGATGAATGTGGCATAACTGCATGGATGACACGTGACAGGTCATACAGTGACATGGAATATCTGTACATGCAAGTGGACTAGTCAGAAATCGCCATGTGGCATTTGTATATCCAATTTGAAGGATAAATGTGCATTGATGTGGTGTTTATTGTACAACAGATAGGACAATAAGAGCGTGACACATGGACCAATCAGAGAGTGCCATGTGGCACTCTCTGATTGGCCAATATTGGCTAAGGATTATAAAATATTGTTGGGCTCGGCATGGATCGAACCCAAGGCCTCTGTGAGAATATTTAGGAATATTTCAACAACTTAACCATAAGCTCCAACTATTTCGTCAACAGTTTGGTTTGTTAAAACCAACCAAAATATTTATATTTAAATTTAATTAAATTTTCCTCATGAATCTATGGATTCGGGTGGGGTTCAATCCCCCGACCTAGCCTATACAAAATCCACATGCTCATCCATTTGATAGCATGGGAATGCATGCCACGAGCGGGAGCAAAGAATTGTGTGCCAAGTTGTAGAGTGGCTGCATTAAAATTTGTGCCAAAAGGTGCTAAGATTTTGGTTGTACACCATTTTACGTGCCATAGAATTCTTTGAGATAAATATAGGGTGTTTATACTCATTTTTCTTATAATTTTGAGAGGAATTTAGTGGTGACCTCTATTTATGAATTTGAGCAATAGTTTAGAAGGTCATTTTTAAAAACACAAGTAGAGTCATTATTGTATCAAGCATTTGAGCATTAATAGAGTGGTCTCATTTTGAAGCGAACCCAGAGACATAGCCCAACATGGGTGAACTCCATTATCAACTCATGTAATGTGCCTTGTTCTTGTTGTCTATGTTTCTCTCTATTTTGGCATTCTTATTTATGCAATTTATTCTTAGTTAATGAAGTTATGGACAACTAGGCATATTCACATGTTAATTTTGCAAATAGTCATAATGATATTAATTCCTGAATCTGGTCAGATGTTTAGTTTTTTCTTAAGAACTAATTGATATCTGAGGATTTTTGGATCAATTATCGCCCTGAATTTCTCAAAATTATTGATAGCTTAGTCCTGGACATGCTTCTAAATTGTAGAAAACTTGATTCCAATAGCCTAAAAATATGTGACCTGACTTCAAGACACAATCCACCCTTAGTTGTATAGCTTTGACGTGCACCACTTTAAGCCATATCTAGTAGAGGAACATAGCTTATCAACATATGAGCATCATGCATTTAAATATGACAAATTAAGGAACCAAGGGCTCATCCTAAGAACATATTTGTATATTGTTTAGACTAAGAATAAATGGTTTGGGAAGAGACATATGTAGTATTCATGAGAACATTACTCAAGGATTTTGATCATCTATAATCAAGTTGGAAAATCTCATTGTCACAGGTGTCATCCTAGTGCCTTTAAAGGAAATTTGTAATCCCCCCATGTTATAACCCTAAATTGCACCACACATGCTTACCTGGCATCATGCCAACTCATATCCCTTCATTGCCAAAACATCTGTTGAACAAACTCTTTGAAAATCCTCTTGTATCAAGGCCCATGGGCCCTAACCCATTACTGCACGCGTGTGAACACTGGCTATCTCACTACAGCCCACATGTACCTAACAAAGCATGAAAAGAGGGAAGTTTCCGATGGAACAAAAAGCTATGGGTCAGTTAACTGAAACTCCCAACCATGCATGGACGAGGGTTCGTCCAAAACGCTAGCTCCTTCTAGCCTATAAAAGAAGGGGTAGGGGTACCATTTGGAGGAGGAAAATTATAGAAAAGAAACTCTACCCATTTTTGTAATCCATTGTCCCAACCCTTTAGCCTTTCCTCAAGCCAAAGGAGAATTAATGCAAAGCAGTTGGAGGACAAAGAAGAGGAGCCCAGGATCAGGTTCAAGGAGCGGTGGCCGGTCTCCACTTTGATTGTAAGTTGATTCATTTTCATTAATAAAGAGAATACTTTTCCTGTCCCAATGCACGAGTTATCTATGATTTGATGAATTTTTGTTTGATTTCTAACCCTTGAGTAGGAAAGTAGCATGCATGCGTAGTTGGTATTTGTCTTGATTGCAGGTTATCTGTGGAAGGATCAGCGCAAGCAAGTGGTCAAAGTGCAACGAAGGATCTACATCAAACGTCAGTAAAAAGGTTAGTGATTCTCTTCATATAGTTACTGTGAAAGAGGGGTTTTAATCTTGGGTTGTAGGTTAAAAGTAATTTATTTTCAGTCAACATCTTCATGCAAGCCCGACCCTAGTTTGCTAGTCCATAGGGTATTTTTCCCAACAACAGAATTGACAACCGTACTGGGGAAGATACTCTTTAGGGTTTCTGGATTTAGTTGAGTTTTTTGGGTAGATTAAAAAGATTAGGTTTTATGTTTATTGGCCTGTCTTTTTCTGTAAGTTCTGAGCGAGCAGGGAGCCTGGTTCTTCATACCAGTTTTCCCTGACTTCTGCTTGACAGTAGTTGTCGGGACATACAGAGGTACACGCTGCCTGAAGAAGGCCTGCATGCGTGTACCCACACCCTAACCTCTTACAGCCCGCATGTGAACGCTAGTTGTAGAGGTTTCAGTAGCATGTAGGAATTCAGAGAACTTTAAGAGGCAGTCCTCCTCTTCCCTGTCAGAATTATACATTCTCAAGGGGTTTTCTGGAATCCTGTCTGAGTCTTGTTGGTTCATAGTCCTGTCTCAGTCTTTCTTTTTGTGTTTTGTTATTCCTTGCAATTATTTTTCTTTTCTGTTAGAAAAAGAATCCAAGCCTTCAAGGGACCCTGGTTGTCAATACCAGAGGCCTCTTCTTGTTCTGGGCTGCCTGTGTTTATTTGTGTCTTAAGAATTATACATACACGCGGCCTGTACAAGGTCAGACTGCATGTACACGCGTCCTGTTTCAGCTCAGCACGCGTTCGCACGCGTGCTATTTTAGTGATAGTAGCATGCTTGATAGGCTACTTTTTTTTTAGGGTGGGGCATTCATCCCCTTCTTTGATGAGAAGCGTTCCTCTCAGGTGTTTGAGTCTAGGGTTGAATAGTCAGTAGGTTAGGTCATCTTACCCTTAGCCTGCTTTTTCTCAGTTGATAGTTGCATAGAAAATATAAAAAAAAAAAATACTTTGCTTTATGGTTTTTAGGCAAGCTTAAGAGTCTCTGTTTTCTTTATTGCATTGTGTGTCTTTGCTCTGATTCTTTGTGATCTGAGATTTAAGCAAGAATTTGTTTTCTTGGTTTTGTGCTTGTCGGTATTTTCCCTTTGTTTCTTTATTTAGCACTTAAATAAAAAAAAATATCTCTTTTAATTTTCTTCTTTGTTTAAAGAGTGTGTTTCTGCATCATTAGCTAGGGAGAAGTCTTTATTTCATAAGTTTTTGCAGTGCATTTAGAGCATAATTAGCTCATAGTCGAGCGAAATTTCTTTATTTTTGTTGCATAAAATCTTAGAAAAATTGAAAAGAAAAAGAAATCTTTCTTTGTGAAAAGTTGCTGAAAATTTTGCATCTAGTAAAGTCTTTTGTTACCAGTTTCTTTTTTCATTCATTTTGCTTTTGTCTTTACACACCATAATTTTTACTTCCATACCCTTTGACGTAAGAAAAATACTTAAAAGCAATGATAATTTAAAAACTATTAGACTTTTTGTTTGTAGGGTTCACAAACTAGTTCAGGTCTAGGGCCTTGGATTAGGTTGGAGAGGAAACTCTCCAAGGCCATTCAAAACCAAACATTAGAGTCTGTGGTAGGGAGTGTAGAAGTCCAGTTTCATGGAAGTTATCCGGGACCCCCCTCTAACACAGGGGATAAACACAAGGTCGCATGCGGAAAGGTAGCGGAGATAACCCCTCCAAAGCCAGACCAAGCGTAGTGGAGAACACATATCGAGGGCTTATTTTGGGATTCTGTCGTTAGCATTTTCCATGGGGCTTCATGGGTCTTGAATCCGTTCGAGGTCCTCAGTTGTCTTCCGGACCATTTTCTCTTGATACCCTTGACAGGTTTCAGGCTTGATACCCTGCTCATTGTGGTCTACTCGACTTTCGACTATACCCGCCTGGTGATTGTTCGTGTGCTGGCAACCTAGTTGCCAATCTTTTTAGGGACATACACAGGTGACTGCAGGGGTATACCGCAGTACCTAGGACAAACATCGAGCCACGCTTTGTAGAGTATACTCGGAGAGTGCTTCTGTTTTCGAGTTTCACTTGCACCGGTAAGTTTCTCTAGTGTTGGTTGTTGTAACTGTTCTTCCAACTAGTTTAGTATTTGCTTGTCTTATCTCTTAGGGGATAATTTTTTAGTGTGTGTTACTGTTTGAACGTGTAGAATACCTTAGTGTGTCTTGGATCTTCTCACACAGTGGAGGATCCCGATCTTCGCCGATCACGAAGGCTTCTGGGCCTGCCGCCGGTTATACTGGAGCCACCCCCGCCACCATTGAGGTGGAAGCTAGACCAACAAGGGTCTTTTGAAGCATCCGGGTTACAAACCATTGTGCCCGAACAACTCCCGGAGGAATCAACTGCCAATCTTGGCTCGGTTGAAACCCCAACCATTGATACCTGGACATCGGTTATTGTACCAATCCCATTTTATGAACACCTGTCAGTGCCTCACACAACTATGGAAACAAGCGTTGTTACTTCCTCTGGGAACTCTTCCATTCCCACCACAGTTGCTACCACAGGAGAAGCATCTCCTAACTTGCTGTTGTCAGTCCAAGTCACCATGGTCTCGGATGCAACTACGTCGCATAGTGGTCCGATTCCGTCTCTAGTGACGGCCACAACCCCTTCACACCTAGTGCAATAGGCCCTCCGTTCTCATACGGTATGCCTAGTTCGGGCACAAGTTCTGCACTCACTTACTCCACTTTATAGACTTTGGATCTGGGGGTAGGGAGCTCTACCACTCCTCTGCAAGGTCAACTTGGGGGCACTCCTGTCCCTTTTAACACTTTTCCTTACGTTGGAGGTCATATCTCTCCTTTGTCCCCTTCGCTTGGTGGTCTGCATCAGCAGTCCATCGCGCAGCCTGCACACACTAGTTTATTTGGAGCCGGGAGTCAAGGAACACCTGCGCACAGTATGCTGGTAGGTTCATCACCGTTTGTTTGGAATGGGACGTTTGGTAACAACACTTTTGCATCCACTGCTTTCCCATTTGGGGGCACTCCCATTTTTGGACAGTCTATTCCGGCGCAGGGTACTATTCCTGCGTCGGGGGCACATATAGCAGGACCTTGGAAATCAGGACAAGGATCCATTCCCTCCTATGGAATGTCGTTCTGGGGTAATTCTTTCCACAATCAATGGAACCCTGGACAGACTACTATGCCTCTCCCATCAGGACCGACATGGGGTAATCCTTCCCAAAGTCCTTCAAACACGATGAATGCCCAACATCCTATGTCATTTATGGGAAATCAATCGATGATGTCTCCACGAATGCAAAATCCTTATGCTAGTCAGGGCCATGGTTTCTACCAGAATCCAGGCCAACAACCAAAATTTTCCTGGCAACCTGGTGTCAGTCAAACTCCAGGACCCTTTTTCCCAGGTTATCAGCAGCAACCCAAACTACCATTCCTGGCGACGTTACACTTGCTAGATTTGACAAGGTTGTTAAATGATCCTATTTTTCATGATCCACGTTGGCCTCCTATGCCAACGAAGTTTCCTTCAGACATTCCAAAGTTCGAGGCCAAGCCTAATGAAGATCTAGGTGATCATGTGACTACTTTCCATCTTTGGTGTTCATCTAACTCATTAAAATATGACTCTGTATAGTTGTGATTGTTTCATTGCACTCTTATCGGGAGTGCCGTGAAATGGTACATCGAGCTCGACCTCTCAAGATACTCTTCCTTTGGCGAACTGGCGATGGCCTTCCTTAACCATTTCCAGTTACCTGTGCGATACGACGCTGGCACCGAGCTGTTAGCCAATTTCGAACAGACAACCGCAGACCATATCTATGATCATATCCGAGAGTGGAGACGCCCGAAGAGTCTAATCAAAGTACCAATCCCTCCAGCATTCCTGCTAGAGTGGTTCCTTAAGTCTCTGGTCCCACAATTATCCAAAGACATCGCGACTTCCAGAGTGTTCTCCGAAGAAGATGCCATCATGAGGGCTCAACAGTTTGAGCTCATCTATTCTCAGTCTGGTTTATTATACAACATCCTGCTGGATGCACCACGATCAATACTGGATAAAACTAGACAGAGAGCTAGACCACATGCCAATGGTATTGTTGGTTCAGCACAAACCAAGCCTGCTGAGCAATTGACAAATAAATTGCAACAGTTATCTATACAACACTCAGTGGCCAGCCAGACTACGTCTTTGGCTGCTCCTCCTACCCAAACATTGGAAGTACACTCTGTGTAGATGACTAACCCAAAGGCCACCCAGCAGCCTGAAGGGAAGAAAAAACAATGCAAGAAGGGTAAGGGGGAGAAAAAACCACTGATAATGCTGGCGGGGACACTATGGAAAAACAGAAGGTGAGGTATCCGTGCAACTTGTGTGCGGAAGACCACCCGACCCATATTTGTCCTCGACTTGCAGAGGCCCAAAATTTTGTCACACAACAACAGCAAGCCATGTTGACTAATCCCTTTCAGCATGGGAAAAATTTAACTCAAGCCTATACAAGTGCCGAAGGGGGAAATCAAGAAACCTGCCCTCCTCCAAATAATCCCTCATCCGCGAACGTATATATGGTTAGGGGTGATGCTTTTATAATGACTAGAGCACATGACTATAGTAAACCAAGCACTTCTGAGAAGGGTAAAGAAGCTGAGCTCCCATCTCTTCCTCTATAGATCGAGAAGACATTGGGAGAAACAATGACACACATTCCGAAGGGTGCATTTAAGAAATCTTCTCACAACCCAAACGCAAGGGCCGCCCAGAATTACTCTGTGGTGGAGGATTTATCACAAACCCCTTGTGCTATGTCTACTTTGGAAGTCCTCCAAAGCTTCCCTGCTCAGAAGAAATTCTTGTTAACTACTTTAGGCTCTACTAAGACTTGTAACCCGGGTACCATCATGTTAGATACAATCGACTTAAAACCTCATCTTCCTTACCACGTCGTGTTTCAGATAGTAGTGGCTCACCCCACGAAAACTTTTACACGGAATATCTTCCACGCGGTGGTCAACGAGGGTGCCTTGACATGCGTTATGTCATTAGCATGTTGGAAGGCCATTGGCCAGCCCGCTTTATCTCCATCACCTACTCTCCTCACTATGTTTGACAGTCATTCTTTCCGACCGCATGGCATCATTCCTTCTTTTCCTGTGTAGTTAGGAGGGAAGACCTTGTGTGTCGAAGTAGAGATAGTCGATGCTCCCCTCGACTATAACCTCTTGTTAGGTCGGAGTTGGACTTATGCTATGCAATCTATGGTTGCTACAGTTTTCTGAGTCTTGTTGTTTCCACACGAGGGTCGGATAGTGACCATTGATCATTTGTCTTTCTCTAGACCTGACCCAGCTTTGGGGGCATCCACGGTTCCCATGATTGATAATCCTCAACCGGGTGTCGTTAACGTAGGAGTTGGTTTATGCCCGTCCTTGATGGGTACCTTCGATTACCCACCTCCTCATGATGATGTCAAGTTTATATCTAATCACCATAAGGTTGAGATTTTTCAAGTTTCGTCATTCCGCACAACTTACTTTGAGGATCCTTGGATTCTTCCTTCCCCATCAACCACGATGGATGAGACAGGGCACTCCAGCATGTCCATGCCCTTGTCGGTCGTTGAAGTATCGTACTCTTTAGTCCAGCAAGCTTCAGCTAACCCTGATCCAACTCCTGCACAAGAGTTGGATCCACTTCTAGAGCCTATCTGGGCTCAGGGTTCTCTCGCCAAAGTCGATTTGTTAGACTTAGTCTTGCCTTCTGACGAAGCATTAATCGAAGCAATGACTAGTCCAGACAAACCTTGGGAAGATATTCATCACAGTTCATATTTCCTCCCAGTGTTAAGCCGAATCGAGGCAGGAGAATTCACTATCACCATGACGGGAGATCAGCCATGTCCTATTAATCTCTTAGGTACACAGGAAATTTATGCTGAGGGGAATATGGTGACTATCATTGAAACTGTACCTATCAATATCTCCCGAAACCCTGGCATCATGGAGAATGTCTTCATCGGAGCAGATTGCCCCCTCGAAGAGATTCAGATTTACACAGATCTTTTCAAAGAATTCCATGATGTTTTTGCCTGGTCTTATGAGGAAATGCCAGGTATCGATCCGAAAATAGTTGAACATGAAATCACAACGTATCCTGATGCCAAGCCTGTTTGAAAAAAACTTCATCCAGTCAATCCTAAGAAAGCAGCAGCCATCAAGATTGAGGTTGATAAATTGCTCAAGGCAGGTTTCATTTATCCTATTCATTTGGCTCAATGGGTGTCAAACCCCGTGCCGGTCAATAAAAAACAAGGCACAATTCGTGTA
This sequence comes from Picea engelmannii, assembly GCA_009831015.1. Taxonomy (NCBI): domain Eukaryota; kingdom Viridiplantae; phylum Streptophyta; class Pinopsida; order Pinales; family Pinaceae; genus Picea; species Picea engelmannii. Next base: position 640,435 of record ML786527.1, on the reverse strand, counting down.
TGCACCAATTTCCATGATTTGAACAAGGCATGTCCAAAAGATAATTTTCCAACACCATTCATCGACCAGTTCATTGATGAATGTGCCAGTTGTGAAGCCTTTTCGTTCATGGATGGTTTTTCGAGATATAATCAAATCCAAATCAAACCGAAAGACCAACACAAAACGGCAATCATTTTTCCATGGGGAACATTTGCCTATCGTAAGATGCCTTTTGGCCTTAAAAATGATGGAGCCACTTTCCAGCGGGCCATGTGTTTTGCGTTTCATGACCTCAAACATATAGTCAAGGCCTATCTAGATGATTTAGCATCACGCTCTCGCAAGCGAAAGGATCATCCTACGCACCTCAGACTAATCTTTGAACGTTGTCACTACTTCAGGATTCGCTTAAATCCCAACAAGTGCAGCTTCTGCGTAACATCAGGATGTTTGCTCGGTTTCATCATATCAACAATAGGGATCATGGTCGATCCTCTTAAGGTGGAGGCAATAATCCAGTTGCCCCCTCCACACACAATCTTACAACTTCAAAGTCTTCAAGGCAAGGCGAACTTCTTATGACACTTCATCGCCAACTATGCCAAAATCACCAAGGGATTTATGCGTTTACTGAAGAAATATGTTCCCTTTTTCTGGGACGAAGCCACTCAACACTCTTTTGACGCATTAAAAAACACCCTCACAATCGCACCTCTGCTACGGCCACCTAATTATAACAAAGATTTCTTCTTATATCTGGCTGCTGCAGAGCCAACTATAGGCATGGTTTTAGTCCAGGAAGATGATTCGTTTTCAGAATACGTGATCTATTACCTGAGCCGAGGCCTCGTAGGACCGGAACTTAATTATTCCCATCTCGAAAAACTTGCGTTGGCAGCAGTTCATGCTGTTCAACGGTTCCGTCACTATGTTATGTTTCGCAAGACCACCGTCATCGCTGTCATGATTCCATTCCAGTACATGTTGACATGACGAGTTATAGGTGGAAAAATCAGTAGATGGATGGTCATCCTTCAAGAATTTGAATTAGACTTCATTACAACAAAGTCCAAGAAGTCATTGGTCTTCGCAGACGTTATGCCTGAGGAATCGCCTATCCGGGGGGATATGTTTTTGATTGCATCTCCAAACCCCTGGTACGGAGATATACTTATCTATATCCAGACTTTGAAGTGCCCCACCTTTGCTTCTCGTGACGAGCATCGGCAGATGTTATCCACAATTTTGGTTGTCATGATGATGCAATAATGATGGAGAAATCAGGCTCTTCACTAGAACACTTTCCTAAGAAAGGTTACTTTTGTCTTTTTCCAGAAATCACATTTTTAAGGGAGGTTCGTAGGCTACCTATATATTTGCCTGTGAGAATGCATGATTCTCGCAAGCTGCATTAAGCTAGGGTGTGAGGGGTTTGCACTGTACCTAACTATCAGGGTGCGAACATCTTCTAAAGGAAAGAAAAAGATAAATTCTCGAGCCTTCTAGAAGGGAATCTTCTAGAAGGATGAGTTGGCATTCGAATGGTTAGCTAAGTACTAGCTTTCTTGATATCTTGGGATCATTCCTATCTAAGTAACTAATCCATTCTCTCTTATAAATTGAGGAGGATTCTCATGGAAATGGTTAACAATCAAACTAGCAAGATAATTATTGGAGAATTAGTGCAAGATTGTATGAAGGACTGATGCTACAGCAGCTAGAGACACCAGCAGGGTTATCAAAAGTGATTGATCTTCTTCATGCATGAGCAAGTGTGTGTGTCAGAGCTAGGAGCCATCGAAAGGAGATCTACAACATCAAGGCTCAGGTTGTAAGTCTTACTTTCTATCAATTTAATACAGTAATATGTCCCTTTCCCATAAAGATGATGTCACTTTATTACATAACTCCTTGATCATATGTATAGATTAGCTATTGAATATATTGATCTGCCTTCACTTCGATTGGTTTGTACTGTTGTGATCTGTACAGCACGAGAGCGTTGGAGCAAAGCTTGGAACAACAGAGACCCAAGGAAGCGTTCATAAGGTATGTTCATAATCCTTGCCTCTTAGTTCATTCAATAGCCTAGATCTAGGGAAAGTGTATTATTTTGTCCTGTTTTGTTCTAGATCCAGGTGGATCTAGGGAGATCAGTTTGTGTCCGCACTTACGGATTAATCCTGAAACAGCGGATACGCCATAAGGCTAAGAATTATATCATACTCGATGATACGTTGTATCGGAGAGGTGTAGATTACATCTTACACCGATGTCTCACTCATGAGGAGGCCATCATAGTGCTCAATGATTGTCATACTAGAGCTTTTGGTGGTCATTTATCTAGGTTGGCAACAACCCAAAAGATTCTACGAGTAGGTTACTTCTGGCCGACACTTATCAAAGATTGTATCGAATCGGTCAAGAAGTGCCATCCGTGCCAAATCTTCTCATGGAAGATGAGGGCACATCCCGCTCCTATGTTTCCTGTCATCACAGTTGGTCCTTTCACTAAGTGGGGGATTGATTACACTATATGCAACCTGTCAAGCTGCTAGATTGAAGATTTAAATGACCTGAAACACTAAATTGTCAAACCAGGGTTGGTAAACTTTGAGCTGATACACAGTATGTGCAGGTAAGCTAGTTCCTATCTAAAGGCTATCTTGAAAAGAAAACATAAAATCACTCTGAGAACTTGAATCTTAATGACGATCTTGAAACTTAGCATTTCCTAGTTAAGTCATCAACAAAAAACAGTCTTGTGTTTAAATGCTGGTGCTTCTATTTCCATTCATAAGTATGATTTCACAAGCTTATTCCATCACTACTTTTAATCATCTATCATCACCATTTCTATTCAAGCCACGACAGAAAGAGTGTTTCCTCAAATGCATTTAATCTGGTTATCCAAATCAATCTAAAGTTGTCTACAGGAAAACAGAGTACTACCCTACCTATTGGTACCAGGAGCTCCCTTTGATTTAACTGTAATCTAACTGTTCTAAGTAAGCAGGGTAACTAACTGTCTAACAAAGAAAAGTTCATTCACACTCTAAGTTATGCTCGAATTGAAAATGAAAATCCAAACAAACCACATTCATACTCTAAACCCTACAGGCATCAGTTATGCATTCAATACTCAGCAACGTCAAAGGTAACAGTACGCTGGAATGATTTGGTTGAAGAATAAATAAACACAATCTTGAAACAACTAAATCTATGACACCTTATGTGCTGTTGATATACCATTCATGTAAGAAACTACTAACACACTGAAATGACTAAATCTATGACAGAATAAATCTAAATCTATGACAGAATAAAGCAGCAGCTTGCACCGGTTTGGCGAGCCCAACCAAATGGCACAAACGCTATTAGTAATAACCAGAGCCGACTATAACATTCTATGCAAACATGGTGTAACTTCACGCTTCATTAACTCATAAGGAAAATACTCAAATCGTATGACAGTCGAGTAACATAACGTAACAGTAGTTTTAGATTCAGAAATGTGTGTCCATAACATAACATAGTCCAACCCGTTCTCAGGAGTGATCGCGGGTTTATATAGAAATCCTCCTCTTAACAGTCTAAAACAAAGATACATAAAACAAACAGATCCCCCCCGATCCGAGAATAGTCTTGGAATCAAGTTTTAAAACGTACTTCACATCTTCGTGACACGTAGTGTCACGAAGTGTGAACGATGAAGAATCACGACCCAGTTTTATCATTATGCCTTCAAGCACCCTGTGGGCGATGACTCCAGCTGTCATGTGAATCTCTCTGTAATCTAACTGTTCTAAGTAAGCAGGGTAACTAACTGTCTAACAAAGAAAAGTTCATTCACACTCTAAGTTATGCTCGAATTGAAAATGAAAATCCAAACAAACCACATTCATACTCTAAACCCTACAGGCATCAGTTATGCATTCAATACTCAGCAACGTCAAAGGTAACAGTACGCTGGAATGATTTGGTTGAAGAATAAATAAACACAATCTTGAAACAACTAAATCTATGACACCTTATGTGCTGTTGATATACCATTCATGTAAGAAACTACTAACACACTGAAATGACTAAATCTATGACAGAATAAATCTAAATCTATGACAGAATAAAGCAGCAGCTTGCACCGGTTTGGCGAGCCCAACCAAATGGCACAAACGCTATTAGTAATAACCAGAGCCGACTATAACATTCTATGCAAACATGGTGTAACTTCACGCTTCATTAACTCATAAGGAAAATACTCAAATCGTATGACAGTCGAGTAACATAACGTAACAGTAGTTTTAGATTCAGAAATGTGTGTCCATAACATAACATAGTCCAACCCGTTCTCAGGAGTGATCGCGGGTTTATATAGAAATCCTCCTCTTAACAGTCTAAAACAAAGATACATAAAACAAACAGATCCCCCCCGATCCGAGAATAGTCTTGGAATCAAGTTTTAAAACGTACTTCACATCTTCGTGACACGTAGTGTCACGAAGTGTGAACGATGAAGAATCACGACCCAGTTTTATCATTATGCCTTCAAGCACCCTGTGGGCGATGACTCCAGCTGTCATGTGAATCTCTCTGTCTCCCATTCGGACCATAACTCACAGATCTTGAGCAGCTCCATTGGTATCTCCACGGGTACGAGTTGGTACCTGGTACCGGCATCCTGTTCCAAAAATAGAAGTGGTACCTAACCCAAGCGACATTAGTTCCAATATCAATTTAAAGCATTAAAGTGCATAAAAATAGCTTGAAATGCAAAGATACCTTAAGTAACCCCATTGAATAGTAGGGAGATGTCAATGATGTCAAAACAAGGCCAAAAGGGTGGTACTGGTATATAAATGGAGGTCTGTGGAATATAATATAGGTAAACAAACATGATCAAAACCGGAAACCAACATGCCCCCACACTGAAGTCCTTGCCTGTCCTCAGGAAACAAAAATAAAAAACTGGTAGCCATCAGAGGGTTGGAGCGGCTGCAACCAGCATTTGTAGCCTCTCCTGCTTATTTAGATTCCTAATTTCTTTCTTAAGGACCCTGTTGATTATAACATGCTTCCTAGCAATCCTCTGAAGTTGTCTGTTCCTTTTGAAAATATCCTTATTCCTCTGCTTTAGCCTTTCAACTTTGGATAAGAGGTGAGTTACCCTTAGCTTCATGAGCTCATTCTCAGTTTTAATATGTCTGTCCAGTACAATGTACTCATGCAACTTCTCCTTCAGTCTATTGTTCTTGCTCTCTAGTTTCTCAACCATTGGTTTTAAGGACCGACTGAAGGAAATCTCGCAGTGGGTTTCAACTGTTTGACCTTGTCTTGGCTGTGGTGAAGGACTAGATGCATGCGTGAGCTCTTCGGGACTTTGAGAAGGGGTGTGAAATCTACCGGAATTATGGTCTAAACTGAATTCAGGAGTGAATGCATCTAGGCTGCATTCATAAGTATCAACTGGATCAAAATTACGATCTGGGCTGAGTTCATAGTTGTCAATTGGATCTGGATGAGCTGGGCTAAGTGCAGAAGTGTCAACTAGATCGGGTTCAGGGGTTAACTCTCTTGGCATCTGAACAGGGGTACCAGTAGGTACTTGAACGGACTTATTCTGCACATTTCCTTTGGGTGTAGTAGCCTGCCGATTTATTTTACGGTTCTTTCGAATGAGTTGGGACAAAGTCCAGGTCATCTCAGATGGCTCCGGGGCCTCCTCATGACCATCTATACTTTCCAATCTTTCTTGTGGGGGGTAACGGGGTACCGAGTTGTCCATTCCCGACAATATGCTTTTACATTTTCTTTTCGGGTTCCTCCTAGGCTTATCAGCTGACTCAACTAGTTCCTCCACATCAATTATGTTCTCGACAGCTGGGGGAGAACTCGGGACTTCAATGTTTGCCTCTGTAGGTGTGGTGGCCTTCCCAATTTTAGTATTGGTTTCTACCTCATCATCAATTGGAGGTTCGAGCTCAGGGTCCCCAACATGGTCTTTAGTTAGGGCTTTGACCTTATTTTTCTTGGAGTTCGACTTTTTGTGTGGGGGAACAAGCTTCACACTCCTAGCTTTAGACTGGGCACAGACGAGGGTTTTTGCAGTGAAGAGGTACCAAGTTTCTTGCTTCTTCGATAGTGCAGTTGTGATCAATATTTTAACTAGACCAAAGTGAAATAAACTCCCCCGAAACTCATTAGCCCTTTGGACCTGTTCGGTCATCATTTTTAAACTTTTTAACAAGAAAAAGGGTATGTTCAGCGGAGTACCTGTGAAGTGTAACAGAAGTCGGGCATGGTAGGGGAATATAATGGTATATCGACCCTCACACGTTAGGCAACGCTGGAGGATGACCAACACTTGAGCCCACTGTGGTTCCAGCCAAGACCGCGACGTTCCCTCAGACCATTTTGTTTCTCGGTACTGAGGTTTCAACAGCTGCGCACAAAGCTTTTTATCAATCGGTTGTCCCTTCATCCATCTTTGGCCTATGGCGGGCAATTGAATTGCCTCTACAATGAACTCCTCTGTGACCTCGAATTCAAGTTCACCCACCTTAACGGTCCCACCCTCAAAATGTAGTGCAAACTGGAGTGTGATTGCATCGTTATACCCATCGAACTTCTTCAGAAATGGTTCCCACCCTGCTTGCTTAAAAATATCTCTAGTTTCCCCATACTCCGGGAGGGCTTCCAGGTCGGCGTATGTTTCTGGTTCGTGGTGGTTTGCTACCATGGCTCTTCTTGGCATCACAGGGGAAGTCTATCGGAGGGCAACGAAGGTTGAATGAGGGCAACGAAAGGAGAGAATGCGATGGAGAATGTGGTCGGGAAGAAAATCATATGAGAAGATTTGAATTGCCGTGGAGATGGATAGGGTGTCGGAACATGATGAAGGTCATACGAGGGTGTAGAGTTATCATATCCGAGTCAAATCGAACTTAGTTCTGGTAATGGTGTATGTTTATGACATGAAATGTCATGGTAGGTTAGTTCGTTAGTTACAGGTCATGGAAATGATGAAACGTTATGGAGTAATTAAGGCACCCTTAGTTCAAACTTATTAATATGCAAATTAATACAATAAATCAATACGAACTAAACATACCTGAGTTACATTACCTACCCCATTGTTATGCAAGTCTTGTTGTAGGATTGTCTTTTGAAGTTAAGTCTGGATTTGAAGGGCGCAAAAATTGTAGCTGCTCTGGTCTTTCTGATGAACCTGTAACTGATGAACTCTATGCTGGTACTAACTGGTACTAATGGAGCACTCAGGAATCTACAGAATAATTTGGACAAATAATACCGTTCTGAGAAAAAAAATTCCTGTGTATAACAGCAGATTATCTTAGGATGACCCCTGAACCTTTCTTTTGTTCTGGCCTGAAAAAGATCAACTGAAATCATGTCTTCAACAGCTTCAAAGCTTCACCCATGGTACAAGTCTGATTTGTGTGAATAGATGTTCTGGAGTCGAACACAAACAGAAATCATCGGATTACCGACCATTGATGAAGGTTGTTAACCGATGCGAGATGACCCACCTGTGATGTCAATGGGTCTCAAGGTACCTACAACACATCCTAACAGGTATGAATAGAGGTGTTGGTGTCAAGTCACCTGTAGGATCTATCAACCAAGAGACATTGGTGTATTCCCATGGTTGTTAGCAAAGACATCTGCCATTAAGGAATGCAGAGTCCAGGGTGCTAAATAATCTCTAATATCTGCTCCAGATAAGGTGCTGATGTCGATGGAGTGAGATTTGTTGGAAGGTGGACCTTAACGTATTCCACATCATCCAACACGAGTACAGATAGAAATTTTGCAGACATAATTTTTAGGACAGTAATCACCTGCTTGTGGATTTTATGAGCCCAAGCTAGTTCATGCTCATTGCTTCCTCATATTTGGAGAGTCTGAGGAAATGACAAAAGAAGACTCTAAGGGGGTTTCTTTCCCATAATAATTCACCAGGTCTGGTAAAGAATAATCCTTCCTGATAAATTCCCCTTTCATATTTTAATGAGCAAACGAAGGGAGCAAACAAGCTCGAATTTACCTGTTGCAAAACAAGTTAGTCATACTGATAAGAAAATCTCATGAAATAAAACAGTATTACCTTCTTACCTTTTGTGAGTTCAGTTCTGCACTTGTTTTGAAAAGCCTGTAAACTAAAACAAAACATTAACACATCCAAGAGAAGAAGAAAATAAATGTTTTTTTTTTTTTTTTCGCTAAAGATCTATTATGTACAGAATTTTAAAAAAGTCTGAGTGATCAAAGATCAGCAGCAGGAGAAGAATATCCCCCCACTATCTTTAGTTCTGCTTTCTTGGCCACTTCCTGTAAGAAATCATCTTTTGACAAAGGTTTGTGGTACACTTTCAGTCGATGTCCATTCACTACAAAGGATTTCTGAGAATCATCTATGGTTTTAATCTTGACAGAACCGTTATCAAAAACAGTTTCTACTTCGTAAAGTCCCAACCATCTCGTTGTAAGTTTCCCTTTGAAATTTTTGTATTTGGAATCAAAAAGTAATGCCCAATCCCCTGGTTGGAAATGCTTTTTCTTGATGTATTTGTCTTGCCACTTGCTGCGTTGACTTTGCACAAGGATGGTCCTTTGAAGAGCATCCTGCCTCATTTCTCCCAATTCGTTAAGTTGCATGACCCTCTGTTTCTGTGCTTCACTCAAATCCAACCCCAACTATGCTGCTAGGAAGAATGTATGGATCTGAAACTCTATGGGGAGGAGAATTTGTTTACCGAATACCAATTCGTAAGGAGTATGACCAGTGGTGTTTCTCCATGTAGTCCTGTATGCCCATAAAGCTTCTGGAAGTCTATCTTCCCAATCTTTATGATTCAAGTGTATGGTCTTGGTCAGGATGGCTTCCAGAACTTTGTTTGTAGAATCTACTTGCCCATTGGCTTGTGGATGGTATGGAGAGGACTTACAGTGTTTGATCCCATATCTGTCAGTGAGTTATTTCATCAATTTGGAAGTAAATTGAGCACCTTGGTCTGTGACAATCTCTCGTGGAACACCGAAGCGGGTAAATATCTCTTCATACATAAACTCAATCACTGATTTCTCAGTTGCTTGATATAGGGTTTTTGCCTCTACCCACTTGGTCACAAAATCTGTGCACACCAAGATGTACTTTTTCTTCCTTGACATTGGAGCAATTGGCCCTACAAAATCTAGTGCCCATTTATCGAATGGTTCAATTACAACTTGTGGTCATAAGGGCATTT
>ML786527.1:585259-604981 GCA_009831015.1 Picea engelmannii | reverse complement strand
AGATGACACCTCCTGGTTCCTGATCCTTGGGCTCACTCATTCAGCACATCAGTAAAGATTGGTAAAAGATTGGTAATGTATTTCGGCCATCAGATGCTCTTCTGACCTCACACATTAGGGGGCATCTGTTATAACCCTAAATTGCGCCACACATGCTTACCTGGCATCAGGTCAACTCATATCCCTTCATTGCCAAAACATATGCTGAACAAACTCTTTGAAAATCCTCTTGTATCAAGGCCCATGCGCCCTAACCCATTACTGCACGCGTGTGAACGCTGGCTGGCTCACTACAGCCCGCGTGTACCTAACAAAGCATGAAAAGAGGGAATTTTTCGACGAAACAAAAAGCTATGGGTCAGTTAACTGAAAATCCCGGCCATGCATGGCCGAGGGTTCGTCCAAAACCCTAGCTCCTTCTAGCCTATAAAAGAAGGGGTAGGGGTACCATTTGGAGGAGGAAAATTATAGCGAAGAAACTCTGCCCATTTTTGTAATCCATTGTCCCAACCCTTTAGCCTTTCCTCAAGCCAAAGGAGAATTAACACAAAGCAGCTAGAGGACAAAGAAGAGGAGCCCAGGATCAGGTTCAAGGAGTGGTGGTCGATCTCAACTTTGATTGTAAGTTGATTCATTTTCATTAATAAAGAGAATACTTTTCCCGTCCCAATGCATGATTTATCTATGATTTGATGAATTTGTGTTTGATTTCTAACCCTTGAGTAGGAAAGTAGAATGCATGCGTAGTTGGTATTTGTCTTGATTGCAGGTTATATGTGGAAGGAGCAGCGCAAGCAAGTGGTCAAAGCGCAACGGAGGATCTACATCAAACGCCGGTAAAAAGGTTAGTGATTCTCTTCATGTAGTTACTGTGAAATAGGGGTTTTAATCTTGGGTTGTAGGTTAAAAGTAATTTATTTTCGATCAACATCTGCATGCAAGCCCGGCCCTAGTTTGCTAGTCCGTAGGGTATTTTTCCCAACAATACCCCATCCACCTCTCTCTAAGCATAAGAGAATTAAAATTCAAAAGGTAAAGGATTTGGGAAAGGCATTCTAGATCATGTGGGACATTGAAGTATCTTCGTCGGGGCTATGGATGCTCGTTGGCAGTGGAGCAAGGCTTGTGACACTGGAGTGACTCCATCAGGGCTATGGATGCTTGCTGGCAGTGGAGCAACATTGGATAGATGAATCACAACTTTTATTTTCAACATTCCTAATGTTTCATTTCCCTATAACACTCCTCATGTATCCCCTAGGTCATTTATATATGTATAAGTATGCAGTAAAAAACAATATGATATGAGGCATGTTATTAACTTCCCCTTTGTATCATACAAACATCGTCTCAAAACCTAAGCTATGGGACCTATTATTTCTCTCTTGAGTTATGCATGATAAAGCATCCACCCTCAAAAATTTGTGTTTGGATACTATCTTAAAGATATCTAGGGCTTCACCCAGTGTGTCACAATTTGTTGTGCCATGCACTACAACCATCCATTTTCCTGAAATCTATTTGAAAAATCCTTCCAAGAAAATGGATCCCCCTATATTTTCCAGCTTTGAAGACTCTTTGACTTATATACTTTTAATGGATTCTTCCCCTTGCTCAAAACATGATCTTCAGGCTTCTCTTCTCAACAAAGTTTATCTTTTTCAATTTAGAGCACTTGAGAAAAAGTTCAATTGAAAATTTTTGGTTTTCAGGCAAGTTAATAGAAACTCCCTTGATGTACATCAAAGGAGTTAACATAAACTCCTCTCATCTACATCGAAGGAGTTCCATCAAAATTTGTCAATTGCCATCAAAAAGTATTCTCACATGAGTTGTTTCCAACTCATCTAATACATAGGAGGAGTTCATATTAACTCCTACGATGCATCAAAGGAGTTTCTTCTTTCCCTTCCAATGACTATCGACGCTTTTCATGCCAAAATATTCGATATACATTGGAGGAATTCCCAGGAAGTCCTTTGATCATATTAGAGAGATTTTAATCAAATTTTTCATTCCTCCAAATTTCATGTAACACATTAAATGTGCCTCAACGTTATACAATAAGTTCACCCTCTCCATAACCCCACCTTTATCTACAAAAGAAAGCATTAGATTGGTCCTCTGTCGAACTACCAAAACGACTAGTGCACTCAAGCACCCGGTCGACCATCCACTACCCTCCACGCGTAGGTTACATACCAGGTAGGCTCTGACTTGGTCCTACATTTTTCCTTTTGCTGATAAATAAACTAGGTTTAGGGTTTCATTTGATTCATTTGGTTCATTATTTTCCCTTAAGACCCATTTCCCTAAACCATCTACAAAGGAAACATTGTTTACCCTCCTATAACCATTCTCTCAGACCATAAGTAACTCACAAGAGTACCAATACTATAATCTATCAAGCGATGGCACATGATGTGTCCAAAGAGATTTTTGTTTCCCAGTGAGGTCAAGAATCAGTTGCTTATACCATCCCTTTATCGGTCTCTAAATATCCTTCTTATGCAACACTTTAGTCTTAAGACTAATGCAACCTCGACTCCAAAAAGAGAAAACCATGGGACCTTTGTTTGCTAATATTTTCTTTTCTTATCACTAATAGAGGATTTGTCCGTTAAATCCACAATCAGACAATGATCACAAAGATTGTTTTTTTTAATAAAAAAAGGGTAACAAACCTAACCCCTCACGAGATTGACCTATTTTCGATACTTAACCGATTTTTGAGAGTTCCTTTGTTGATTTTGCATCCTTGGTATTACAAATTTTGATGCCATTAAGAGACTTCCCACGAACCAATCCGATAGTCATCGACAATGTTCATATAAAATTCCTTGATTTGTGTTATAACCACTTGGAGCACTCGATGTCAACTCCTCTGATACATTGGAAGAGTTAAAAACAACTCTACCAATTCTCCACATGACCTTTCTCGTCATTGGAAGACTTAGTACTAAATTTTCCTATTACCTCGAAGAAGTTATCTCCAACTTCATCGACGTCTTTGACACCTTTCACTTGATTGAATCCAAAGTGCATAAAATATATTGCCACCAACTATCCCAATAGATACAGATCAACGAGCTTTTCATTAACCTACACCACATCCATTGGAGCATTTGAAACTAAATCTTCTGATAGTCACTCGAACAATTCATAAGAACTACTCCAATTTTGACTTTTGTGCATCTTTTAAGCCAAATTCTTCTCTAACTTCTCACCAGATTGCTCACTATGCCTACCATTATACTTTCATCATCAAATGATGATCTTCTACCCAACATCATCTCAAGTGAATTATCAGGTAGTTGAATATACTTATACAAAGTAGTTTTATGTATCAATCATGTTCTTATCCTCACACTAATTCCATATTCACCTTGTAGGTTCAAACATGTCTACAAGAAATAAAACGACTAGCAAAGCATCAGTCATTGAGGCATCTGAAAGTGACCGACACACTAAAGATGAATCTGACATTGTCGAAACCATGTATGATGACACTGTTGGACTCCTAGAAAAGGAAGGGGATACACTCATATGGAGAGACGTGTACCATATGTTAAAAAAACATAACTTTTCCATTGATATCGAGGACCAAGATGAATTGAGGATCTTTAAGAACATTAGAATATTTTGGATATTCAGAGTAGCAACCCACGCTGCTATGTTCCCTTGCACTGACACCATTAATTGGTATTGAATAACATATATTTGAGGAATAGATATATTTGTAACTCCAGAAAGGAACCCATAGAATCGTTTCAGCCCAAATACCTAGAAAAATGCTATCACCTTGAGAAAGGGACTAGTAAGTTGGACAACAAACTTCTCAATGAGTTTGAATATGAAACCAAGGTGTTCTTTCCCATATGGTACAAGGAAGACAAACAATTCAAACATAGACCCAAGGGAGGGTACCCTATGATCGCACTTAGGAGGCCTTATCATTACATGGTAGACATGTTATGTAGGCTATATGGGGATCAAGATGCCTCCTAGTACTCCCTATCATACAAGCCATTGATTTATTACTGTGTGAATGAAGGATTGTCATTCAACTGGGATGACATCCTGTCGGCTAACCTGACAAACTCCATCACTGTAGTTATAGAAGATCAGCTAGGATATTTCCCCAATTTCCACATGTCTTCATACCTCTTATACATCATGTGCATAGCCCACCAATATCCAAATATGGGGTGGAAAGGGAAAACATAAGACAAAGCCATTCACATTTACTACAAAGCGATCTGGGAGAAAAAATACATGAAAGAATATAAGAATATCTAAAAACATATTTTGGCTCCTCTATACAAGTTTATATTTGACACACCATCCCCATGTATGACTGACAAAGAGATATCTATCATAAAAAGGATCAATGATTGGTATCTTATGGGGAATGGTACTTATATCAGGGTGTATGGTGCCATGAAATCCCCCTATTTCCTCCCTCGTTTTGTACCAGAAAAACTAGTACTCCAAGAGGTGGCATATCAAACAAACATCCATGGAGTAGGAGGAATGTTATACCGAGGCAAGAAAGAAACATGGCCACCACTACCACTATATGTCAAGATCTACTCATTTTCAAACACCAATCAAGCACAAGAAGAATTAAACACCTTACTCTCGTATAATTTTGGATAGGAGAGGTTCAAGAGACAAACCAAAGGGAATCATAAAAGAACGTTTCACTAAGGTAGGCTTTCCTTGGGAATACACAACAATCATCTGGGAGGAAGAGGAGGTACATCACAACATAATAAATTATGACGAGGTCACTTTCAAGAGACGATGCAAGCCCTTAGGAAGGATTTCAAATGAAGATAAAGCACGAGAAGAAGATACAAAGAAAGCGAAAGAAGCAAAAAATAAAATGTCTCTTGTTTCCACTTCTGCACATTCAAGATTAGCAGAGGAAGAAGAAACACTAGCGAATAAGAAGAAGAGGAAAAAATAGAAGGTTCAAAAGAAAAAGAATGGCGGCACTACGAAAAAGAGGAAAATCATTGAAGAAGTAAAATCCAAAGCTAAAGAAGAGGTTGTAGCAAAGGCAGTTATCTAAAAATAAGTCGAGAAAAAGGCAGCGATAGAAAAGGTTGCAACAGATGTAGCAGTAGTAGTAACAAAAGAAGCATTGGAGAAGGAATCTAAGGAATATGCAAAGGAAGAACATAGGAAGAAAGATGAAGAATCTAGAAATAGCAAAATAGTCCTAATGGATATTGATATCCCTAAAATATCAATCGTCGATGCCAGTGGACATGAAAAATTCGGCTGACTAATTGTGGGGCTCGGTACTCCATTCAAGCCAAATGACGTACCCAACCTAAGGAAGTTCATATATGACAAAGAATCATGCAATATTGTACAAGAGAAAGAGAAGAAAGTATCGGTAATAGTGGGAACCCGATTTTGGTCATCACATAGACCCCATAACAGAACATGTCAGCAAGGATCCAATATACATAGCCTCAGTTGGATCCACTTTTTGGAGCGCCACAGAGGATAACATCCAGAACTTGCACCAGAAAAATTTGGTGAAGGAAGAAAGAATCAAAGATCTTGAGGGGAAGATTTGACACGTAAAGATCAATGAGGGAAGCCTCTAGAGTTTCAAGGAGAGCTCGAAGAATCCCTTATCAACATGTACATTCACCTGCACATGTTCCAGGACTTAGCTATCATCATCATAAACCAACATAGCACTGTGTAGACCAATATTACATAGTTCAATATTATCCAAGAGGGCATGGACAATATGGATACATGGATCACAAAGAACCTAGACGCACCAGTTGAGTTCTATTGACCCTTAGCCAGGGAAAGAAAAAATGACTCCTATGAATTAAACCACTACTAGCAAGCTACACAAAATGAAGACAAAGAAACTACCATCTCAATGGAAATATATTCACATATACACAAAGCGACACAAAAATTACTCAAATCAAGTTGACTTCCCCAATTAGAGGATCTCAGAAAAAATATTATAATGGAGGAACTAGTCGAAAAAGTACAAGAAAACACGATTTGGAGACGAGAAATCACTGACGAAGCCACCAAATTAACAATGGATCTAATATAAAATCACCTCATTCAACTGAAAAAGGTCCACACTATGGTTCAGGCATTCATGGCTATGATATCAAAAGACATGCAGACCCTCAACAACACCATAGCTATGCACACAGTCACCATAGAAGAGCTTGCACCACGGACTCTATCTTTACATTATTAGCTAGAAATATGGGTAGCATACCTTTGGGATAAGAATCCGTAAAAAGATATAATGCCAAATTTGAAATTGCTATTACCTGCACCCTATTTTGTCTTTTCTCAACTACCTCCAATTTTGTCTTTTCCTAGTACACGTGTTATCAAGTAAAGGAAAGGTGAATAGTTTTGTAATCATTTCTTTAATTGAATATAGAGAGTCACAAGGGAGTTTGAAATAATAGTATAAATATGGGAAGAGACCCAATTTGAAGGGGCTCTTCAATAATTTTATAAACTCAAGAACCACTTCAAGGACATATATTGTGTTGATTACTATTGAAAATCCATGAAGGCCAGTTTTCGAAAGAGAGAAGAACTTGTGTGTGTGGTTTATTTTGTTGTCAAGTTTCAACTTCTTCAAGTAGAATGCATGCTAATCACATGGACTGTAAGAGAAATGTTTTTTGATAGACTAACCTGATGAATACAATGTCATGTTACAGTATTGTTATTCTTTCTTATAATTTTTTAAGTCCTAAGTTCATGAGTTGTTAATGTATGCAGAAATATAATTTGGATTTTTATGGTTATATGTGTGTGTGATTATGTTTCTAACTTTGCATTTTTGTTTCAACTATTGGTGTGGATTCCTTGGCACAGTTTAGTTTCATCTACATCTCATTTGATTACTATAGTGTTCTCCTAGCTAGAATAGGATAGGATAGGCTAATAATAGATTATATTTCTTTTCATACATAGTATTCATCTACATATTTGCATTGCATAACCATTCATATTCTGATCCAGGTGGATATCAATGGCCACCCACCTATTCCAACTGGCTCACATATAGATGTCATCTTGGCAATTTCAATTTTCATATTGGCAAAATTTTTCTATCTTTTCGGGTCCTAAATTTACGGGGTCGTCTTGAGGCCCTAAACAAGATTTTTTGGGCCCACCAAAGTCACACTGTAGACAAAGTCACATTGTGACGGAATAATGTGTATTCCTCGAATAGACATTTCCAATGGGATATCATGCACCTAAAACAAAGATCATATGAAAAAGTTACAACCTCGGGAAGTTGATGTACCAACTTACCCCAACAGGGCCCACATGAATTTTGGCACTTCATCTCCTAAGGTTAGCTTTTTGGATGTCTAGGGTTTTGGCATTCATGTTTGATGTAAAAAGGCCTTTGGAGGCTCATTCTACTCAACTTCTTGGTAATGAGCATTGTCATCACATCTCTTCTCAGAGATAAGCCACAACCATTCTAGTAAGCTTGTTTCAGTCTGGATTTACAGTTTCAACATATTTCTTTATTGAATAGAATCCAAGTTTTACTGTGTCTTTGTTATTTTTCATTGTATCTTTGTGTTAATAATATAGATCTGTATTCATTTTTTTCTTCTCATAAAATCTGGATCAGTGGTATCAGAGTAGTCTGTTGCTTGTTGTTCTTAATGCATGTCCCCGATGAGGCCAAGGAACAAAGAGTTGGGTCTCGAGCTTGTTTCCCTCGAGGAAAAGATCTCTCACATGCCCAAGCAACCTTTCATGGCAGGAGAAAAAAAATATGATGGGACAAGATATCCTTTCAAAATGTTGCTCGAGGAAGCCCTCACACAACAGAGGAACAAGATGATGGATAGTTTCATGCAAATCCTTCGACGACTACCAACAGGAGATGCATCTTCCTCGAGTGGAGGCGTCACCCCCTTCAAGGTACAAATCAACTTTGATATTCCTATATTTGAAGGTCAAATAGATGCATATGTTGTAGAAAAATGGTTGAATCTGCTAGAAGGGTATTTTTCTATCCATAACTTTTCCAATAGAGAAAAGATTACATATGTTCTCCTTAAAGTTGTCCCCCATGTCAAATATTGGTGGGAGACTTTCTGTGAGAAAAAGCAAATAACAGAACCCTCATTATTTACAATTTCACTCACTTGGGAGTCCTTCATGAATGTTATTAAGGAAAAATACTACCATGTTGGAAGTTATGATGACCTGTATATAATATGGACCACACTGTGGCAGGGAAGGGACCAAATAGCGCCATAGTTCACAAATATATTCCATACCTTGCGCACCAATCTATGTATCAAATATTATGAGCGACATCTGGTGCTCAAGTACAATGGAGGTCTGCACTAATACATCCAGATAGAAATGAAGTTTTTGTACATCTCGTCCTTAGGCACAACCAATTGATATGATATCAAAATTGAGTAGAATCTTAAACAAAATACATGACAGTTTAGGTATGGGAACCCCTCACAGCAGAAGTAGGGAAAGGTGTTACACACCAAAATGTCACACTTGAGTTCCACACCCTAAGTGTCGCAACTGTCACAAAGTGATGTATGCACCTTGTTAAGTGTCGCATGCACTATTACAAGTGTCATATGCACCTTACCTAGTGTCGCATTCACTTTTCCAAGTATCGCAAAACCTTGACACCATGAAAGAACATTTGTCACAATCCCTAGACAATGTGGAGGAGAAATATATCATATGAAGGTCAAAATACTATGTGCACATGAATTATTCATTATTATTCATAACAAGGAAATTAATTTAGTGTGAGAATCCACCTCACATTTAGTTTCCTAATCTCAAGGAGAAGTTGAGAATCTCATGGATGGTTGAGATATTTTTTCAAACCAAAATCCTAATTTGGTGGATCTTGAGAGATATTTCCTCCTTAAAATCCTTGAGAGATATTTTCTCCCTAAAAATCTTGGAGATCCCAATTTAGTGAATCTAGTGAGTGATCTTTTCCATCGTTGTTAAGCCTCCAAATCCTATATAATGAGGAATTCCCATGGTGAAGGGGGAAAAATTGAGGTAAAAAACCTTTGATTATGGAGGAAGCATATGAATTTTGATGTAAATATTCATGCAAGGGCTGGACGAGGAGAGCTTTGAGAATCGACTGCATCATCAATCATGCTTTGACTTCATTTGTGCTAAGGAGCTTGGAGATCAAGCCCAAGGAATTGGAGCAGCGAGGATGAACACCACAACAAGGTGCACTATATTCTTATTCTCTCTCTTTCTTGATTGATTTAGTTATATCTATAGGGAAAATAGTAACCACTTGTTCTCTTATGTCTTTGGACCAAAGATAGGAGTCTTGGTTCAAAGGGGAGCTTAGCCTATCTACAATGTAAGATTTCTCACAACAGAAAAATGACGACTCCACAGGGTAAGATTTCTCCAAAGGATGAGCTATATTGAGCATCTGTTATCCTCCTCAACTCTTTAAAAAATAAAGAGGTACTCATCTATATGGATGGGGTAATAAATTGAAGGGAGTGGGTCAAGTTTTTTGGAATCCTTTCTAGCAGTTGTTGTTGCCCTTGAACATGGCACCTGTTAGACCTCAAAATTTCTCTAATTATGGTTTAGTTTGAATATGTTTATATCCTTGGATGGAAACGAGGAAGCATTAGGAGGTATCTATATGGAAGACCAACTGCTCAAGCTATTTCTCGTAAAACATTCTCACTGTACTAACATGATCAACCAAAATCATGAATGTTTTTTTTTTAATGTGGGCATAAAACTTGAAGGTATCGAGCCTATGAAACACTTTGAATTTGGCAAGGGATCTTGGGGATTCCCTTACTTATAATGGTACATAGGATTGGTTTTATGGCCAAATGTATTGTTAAGCTATTCGAGGGAAATGTCCTCCTCGGGTTCAAATTCAAAGTGTGTGTAGTGTAGATATTCAAAGATAAAAAGATTTTGAGAGTGATAAAAATCTTTTGAGTTTGAGGGTTTAGGTTTTTTATAGGTTGGAAACTAGGGTTATTAAGTATAAATTTTAGAATTTCCATCTTCCTTGTCCCTCTTATCACACAAATAGCCCTTTTAACTAGAAGCACGTACCTTTTCTGTTTATAGCTTCAACATGACTCTCTAGCTCCTCCTGACTCGCTACATTTGTTACTCTTAGTTTTGTGTATTGGTTACATCAAAATAATCACAACAATATTTTTTGAGGGTTGTAAACAAGTCTCTTAAACCATGTCTAAGAGTATTTATGATGAAGGTTTGGAGAACTAGAAGTACAACATATGTGCCATGGGAATTGCAACAAATTTCTCATCTCAAAAATAAGAAACAACTATTCTTTGAAGGTGGTGCCAATGAAAAAAACATACAAATAATAATGAGGGTAACCTTATATTTATATGACAAGATTTTTGGAATATCCATTTTTCTTACAAAACTATATAGTTGGAAGTCATATATCCACTTGCAAATCATCTATCATATTGTTCTTGGAAGAACTTTACATGGCCAACTACATTCTCTATATCTCTCACATATTAAAATAACCATAAGAATTCAAATTCCATATGATACCATTGACTCTTCTTATATAAAGTATAATCTCCTTTCATTTCAATCTCCATGGGAAAGAATCCCATGGCTATCATATAACCTAGTATGTTTAGATCAACAAAATGACCATAACAACATTCTTTAAAAAAAAAATTTCATCAAAATTTGCAATCGACAATTCTACCACATCTAAACACTTATTTTGTGAGAAAATATGTACTTAATAGATAACTAAAAATAAAACATATGTTCCATGGAAGCGCAACATATTTCTTATCTCAAAAATAGAAAACCATTGTTCGTGATGGTGGCAATAACAAAAGCATACAAATAGTAATGAGGTAAACTAATATGTATGGTAACTTGTAAGATTTTTGGAAGATCCATTTCCCTTCTATAACTATATAATTGATTTCATATTGACATTTTCCAAATTTATTGCCCAAAGGCAACCAATGCATAGTAGACTTGTAGGTTTTAGATTGTTAAGGAAGTTTCTTATTCATAACCAATATGTTGAATCTCTCATGAAAATAATGGGCGGTGTTCCCTTCTTTCCACGCTTGGCATAGGATTACAAAAGAACATATAACAAGGCCATTGGGGTAAGACCTTGTACATTTTTGGGAGAACATCATTGAGACTCTACATATTTGTATTCAGTTCCATACCAAAAAAATGTACCAATTCCATGCATTCTCAAATTAGAATTAAGAAATGTTTTAAGTTTCTTTCAACATTTGAAGGTTCCAAAAATTTTCAAGATTCAACCCTAATAAAAAATAACATTTATCTCGTCAACAATATAACTTTTCTAACAAAATAATGAGAAACAAGTATCTAGAAAACATATAGGGGCTTCATTTTGTTGACCAATACCTTATCATGTTCATTTATAAAGGGGGTTTTAAAATTGTGAAAAACAAAGTCAATCTATTATAGGTATTAGGCTGGGGATGTAGGGTATAGGGGGTTATAAAAGCGGGTATCTAGTAAAAACAGGGAGTTCTTTTATTGGAAAGATGCATTAGAAGAGGGGTTCAACAAAAAGATTTTGGGAGATATTTATTAATATTTAGATAAATTAGAGACATTATTTAATATCTCTTAGAGGTATTATTTAATATCCCATGAACACCCATGCTATGACATAGGTTCACTAAGTAAAAGCTTTGTGATATTTTTCTTTTTAATTACACAAAATCTCATTGGAAGGAGTCTCAGTAGTTA
Source organism: Picea engelmannii (assembly GCA_009831015.1). Classification (NCBI taxonomy): domain Eukaryota; kingdom Viridiplantae; phylum Streptophyta; class Pinopsida; order Pinales; family Pinaceae; genus Picea; species Picea engelmannii. The sequence continues at coordinate 593,152 of ML786527.1, read as the reverse complement.
CAAAGCTTTTTTAAAATGTACTAATAATTTTGCCTCTTGTGAAAATCTTAAAAACCAATAAATTTGTAAACACATATCAACAAGAAAGTTGATTCAGAAACATAACTCCTGCTTAGAAACCACTAACATGGTTATCAAGAGCAGAAGTAGAAAACTTGACATATCAAAGTAGAAAATCACAAGTTTATCTCTTCAAATGAGCGATGTTTTCTACCCACTTAATGTCTAATGTATCTTTCTTCTTATTCCAAAGTTGATATAAGCAATCATTAACCCTTTTAAGTTGAGAGAACATTACTGCAATTTGGCTACTATATTGGTTCGACAAGTTTTTGGTTGTTGAGGTACTAAGATAATCTTTATTTTCTAAATGAAACCCAACATTAAGTACATCCTCTATAAATTAAAAAAAAGCAATTATATGATCTTCCTATTGAAGATGCTTCACCATATCCATTGTTTCATTTGCTCCATTTTCTTTGACCCATTCCATGTAAGTAGCTTTAAAGGTACTTTTGAAGAAACTTTACTCACAATTTTTATGTTGTTGGACTTTAAAGATGTACCAAGAGACCCATGCTTCATTGCACTAGTCGTCAAAGGAGAAGTTGGTCTTATATATCCTTTATCAAAAATAATATGCCTTCTATTACTATTAGTCTGAGCTACATATGACAATGCAATCTTACCTTGAACTTTGTTATTAAGGGATACATGAGTGGACTTCCCGGGAGAAATGGAGTAAGGAAAGCTTGATTGTTGGGTGTGTCAATGTAGTAGAATGGGACAAATTCAAAACGTCATTCACTATGGAACTAACTTAAATTGTTTTAATAATAATAATAATTTATTTTTAAGGCTACGGTCAAGCCATACACTAAATTGTTGTATGAGACCTTTTCAGCCCAACAATTTTACTAGTAAAATTTACGGAGGTATACATACCCTACCCCTTTTGGATTTGAACATGTGACCTCTTAAGATGAACTCTTTACCTTTTAATTATAATTACAATTAGAATTGATCAATAATAAGAAAAACAATTTTTTTGTGATTTTAAAATTAAAATCAAAATTATGTCTATTATATGCCATGTTCGTTTCTAACAGTTGATTTTTGGCAAGGTAAATCCTATGATTGAAATTTCACCTCGGGTGGAAAGTTGCCCGATACTTAAATAACGAAGATGCATTTGAAAAATTAACGGTTACAAATCGGAGGATCGGACGGTAGAGGTGTATTTCGGGATGAGAATGGTGTTTAAAAATGTTTCTTACCTCCGAAATATCTAGCGGTCAGCTTACGCCACGATCAACGATCATTGTGCATTTCAGGTTCAGAAATGCATGGTAGTTAATTATGTCGTGGCGATCTGAAATATCCAACAGTTAGTATGGTAGTCGATCTAATGGTAGATAGGTATTTCGAGACTAGAATCAAAAGGATTTTGATGTGAAGAACTACACCCGAAATGTATAATATTACAACACGTGTTTCATTTATAGAAGTTTGGAAAAATGTTTTTGAGATTATGAAACCATGATGAAAAACCACCGGTTTTGGAAAGGGCTTGTTTTAGTTTTGCATTTATTAGACATCTTGTCGCATTTATTTGTGTGTTTTCCAAGGCATTTACCCATTAATCTTCATATATTTTTAGCATGTTTTCCAAGGCATTTACCCATTAATCTTCATATATTTTTAGCATGTTTTTCAAGGCATTTACCAAAAGGCGTTCTACCTTTTGGGTCTTTTGCCGGAATTAGACGATGTGAATTTGGACAAAATCACTATTTTCTGTTGTTTAAATTGTATTTCTGAATACATAAATGGATTCAGCGCGCTGAAAAACCCCATCCTACTCGGATTATACAAACCTAACCACTCAAATCTGCAGATCCAACCATTCATCGCCGGATTTCAGGTAAAATCAAACAGAAAAAGTTGCCGGAAAACAGCCAAAAGGTAGAACGTTTAGACTCTTTACCCAAACCCTTCATCCATGAGGAAAAACTAATTGAAAAAGTCAATAGCTAGTCCTGACAAGAAAAGAAAACAACAATGCAACGTTTTTTTCCCTGATAGTGTCCCTCTTCCAAATTTCTTCCCTATGAACCTATGAATTCTACCTTTTTTGTTCCAATTCCTTGACAAATGATTTCTACATTGCCTCCATACTAGGGTATGATGATGATTCAATAGTGGATGAAACGATTTTGGGCTTAATGAATGATATCTCACCTTCTCTTGATTCCCCTCCGAGATATAATTTTGTTGAATTTATGTCCAATGCAATTCATGTACACATGTGTGGGTTTCATGATTTTAAAATGTTTTGTTATCAATCATATTTAATATCTTAAGCTTCAAGTGAACCTAAAGATATGGATATAGGTGAGCCTAATTCAAAAAGAGGAAAAGTCCAAGAGAATATTCAAATCATTGATTTTATACATGAAAGCTCAATAGAGGTACTTCAGGAAGATTTGACTGGTCAAATTAATTCTCTCCTAGGAGAATTGCATTAGAAGAAAATAAGGGAGCTAGTCTTGATTATTACATCTTTCTGATGCTAGCAATCCCAAGTGCTATTTTGGGAGATAGATCTTCTTTAATGTTCGTAGAAATCAACTCAAGAGCATAGTCAGAGAACAAAGTAAAATCTTCCATACATTTAAATGAGATAAATGAAAATGTAGAACAACTAAAGATTGGTGATGAACCATAGTTTGGTTTGGAAGATCTTAATGTTACACGCTTTCTAGCATCAAAATATTATGATATAAATAAGTTCAATTTATTGGTCCTATATCTTGAACCTCAAAAAATTTCAAATTTATCATAATATAAGACAACATTAGTTCAAGTTGACTTAAATCAAGTCAATGTTATTGACATGGTAGAATGGCACAAGGAAACAAGAGATATAGTTTCATGGAAATTAATTCAGTCCACAACAAGTGTCAAGAAGTTGCAAGCTATGGTTAGTAATTTGGATTTTCAATTAAGAAATGAGAGGATTGTTAATAGAATTAAGACTACAAAAGTCAAAGACTTGGAAAACAAGATGGTATCCATGGTTGATGCTTCCAAGGGCAATGGAAATATCAAAATCATGATAGACACAAAGGATCATGAGACCAAACTTCTTAAATCCAAGATAAATATATTGCAACATGAATTGGTAGAATCCAAGGAGTTAGTAAGCATGTACCAAGAAAGAGATGTTTTGGTTTCAGAAAATGGAAGACTAAGAGAATTAAATTTCAAATGTCTAAAGAAATTGAGAATCTTAGGAAAGAAAAGGTGAAGATTTCATAAGAGCATTCTTCTAAAATTGGAAAGCTATAGCAAGAGCTTACAGAGAGGACCCATCAATTCAAGCCTATGTCTGATGTGTTCCATACAATTGAGGATCATGGTAAAATTCTTAATCTTTCTAGCAATGAAAATAGCACTGATGATATGTCAGAGAAGATATTAACATACAAATCTCAGGTTGTAGAATTAACAAATTAGGTTCAAAGGATGAATATAGCAAATAAGGAAAAGATTGCTCAGTTGGAGGAAGTGATTAACAAAAAGGATTCAAGTATGGAAAATTTTCAAGCAATAATAACTAGAAAATATGCTGAAGTTGATTCACTTATAATGACCTGGGAGAATGTTGAAAAGTTGTTGTAAGATGCCTTGAGTCAAGCCACAGGGAAACAACATTTGATCAATGCTAAATAACAAATATGGAATAGGATCATGGAGCAAATACACAATTTTAGATCACATTTTGAATTATTTCATTATTATGAAACAATTGTAATTTATAATGCACAAGTTGATTTTAAGATATTATTGCTTGATGTCTCTGAGAAGGCCAAAGAAGCTGAAAAAATGATTCAATACCTTAATTCATTATCATGAAATGGTTTAAAAGCATTTGGAGTAAAAGATAGAGTTGATTTGGTCCTTGATGTATGAAAGGTCTGTGAAAATAAATATATAATTGAAGCTTTACAACACAAAGTTACAAAGGTTAAAAAAAGTAGCAAAAGAATTCAATAATCAGTGTCTCCCAATCTATAAATTTGGTTTGTCTTTCCCATGGACGGGAGCTACTTGGTTGTTCCCAAAACATGTATATGAAAGTGCTCTAATAGTTTGTCGTGATGACATATATTTCATTAAGGGAGGCAAAGAGCTTATTTTAGGGAAGCATATTATTAATTATTTAGAACATGATTTTTCTATTCTAACATTCACATTTTAAAGAATTTTTATGTAAATGTTCAGATGAACGCTAGCAGAAATAATTATGTTTAAATCCCAACCACCTATTATGTTTCATTTTCATATTGATCTTGAAGCGTTATATAGGAAAATGTTATGACAAAGTTATATTACAATACATGAATGGAACCAAATTCTTCGTTATAAGTGCAAAGTTCCACTTCTAGCACAACCAACATTGCAAGAGGAAGTTTTTTCACAACAAGAGAAGGAACTTACTTCACAAAATTCATCTACATTAAAAGGAGGAGACAACATCACTGAAAAGCGCAAATAGGCCCCACGTAAGGTAAAAGAGATTATAATAAAAGAAAGCAATGAAAGCACATCCTCTATGACTAAGAAATCATTATCGGTCTAAGCATAAAGTTCAAAAAAGGCCCCAATGCTAACCATGGATATCATATTGAAAGTTCAAGTTTGCACGTGTGTTGATCTCTAAGATTGTTAAAGTCTTGAAAACAACCTCACAGGGAATAATCCTTCTTCATTTTTAAAGAGGTGGTACTCCTCTATATGGATACTATATAGAATTAAAATAAAACATGAGAAAGGACTAGGTTTATTTCATAGATTAAACACTCATATAAAAGGAAAGGCCCGAGAAAGGATCGGGTTCTATTCCAATGAATATATACAATATCATATAATATTGTACAATATTGTACAAGACTTGTAATATAAAATAAAATGAGAATCCTCACAAGAAGCATTTCCATCATAGCATAAAGAAAAAAATATCATTTGGAAGAATGAAAGTAAATGGCCACATTTACAGAGAACTTGTAACGACCTTGCTTAAATAGGTGTACATGATTATTAATTATAATTAATTTAATAATATAATTGTCCTAAAAGATTAGCTAAACCATAATTATTTCTTAAAATAACATTAACTAATTAATTATTATTAATTAGTTATTCATGATTGTTAATGCTTAATTTAAGTATTAATTAATTCATTAATTAATAAGGTAAATAAATAAAAGAAGGATAATAAATTATATTATTAAATTAATTTACGTACCCGATATGGGATAACATATTAACTACAAGGGATAAGATATTAAATAAAGGGGATAAGGGGGCATTAACGGGAAATGATAAGGAGGTAATAAATGAGTTAGGTAGGGAGTAAATGAGGCGGGGAAGTCGGTGAAGGAGGGATAAGGAAGGGAAGGAGTTTGACGGGAGGCCATTCTATGGAAGTTGGGGATGGATTTTGGGAGCTCTAGGTATTGCAGAGAGAAGTGAAATTTTGGGAGTGAGATTGTATCAGTGCACCGAGGTTGCTGGGGGTTTTGGGCACGGCGGCCAGGATATCCATTGATATCCTGGAGCTAGGGAGTTACCTAGTTGGTAGGGAGGAACTGGGTTTTGGGCAGTGTTTTGCAGAAGCGGTCAAGGAGGCAAGCGACGGACAAACGGAGGTTATTAGCATCAGGTTCAGGTATTTCAAATTTTGCAATTGTTTTTAATCAGTTATTAAACTTATTATATGTTGCTAAATTTAAGTTAACAAAGTTATTATTATGAAGAATATTATTCTGTTATGAAGTTTAATAGATAAATTGATGTTTTTAATCTCTTCGGCCCCTACATATGGTATCAGAGCATCTTAGTTTAAAATCTGGGCCTATGGGCCAAGTTCCCAGCTCCAAGCTCTAGCTCTCATTCCCCTCGGCTTAGCCTGCAAACAAAACACAAAAATTTTAATAAACTTAAAGATAAAATTAATAAATGCAATACGAATTTTAACACAAATTTACCAAAGTAAAACAAGCACCTAGGGCTGTTACAAGATTTAAGCAATACAAACTCAGACTTCTGCAGTCACTTTTAGGCAAAAGTATAACATCTTTAATAGTTTATTAAAACAAAATAACAAGCTTCGAATAAGAATACAGATGCAAATACAATTCGGTATTGAAGAAATACAACTCGTAAATAAATAAATAAAAGTATTTTAAAAGTTTAAATTATTTTAAATATATAATAGCAATTTGATCCTCCAAGCTATCATTAGCCAAATTACCACAATGATTAAACAAGTGAAATGAGATGAATGTGCGCCTTAAGCGATGTTCAAACTCGCCCTACCTCCATGGAAATGCATGTTTACTTGCTATAACATGAATTTTCCAAAGATATCATTGTTTTCTAATTTCCAAAGATATCACTGTTTTCTAATTTTTGAAACCCCCGAACTGCTGGAAATAAAAACTGGGAGGGCGCCTTTCAAAATCTCACTGCTGTTATATGACAGTTGTGTCTAAATCTGCCAGTAAACAAGCCACTACAGAGATCCTCCTCTTTCTATCTTGGTGATTTGCCAAATATATATTTAATAATAGGTCGTAAAAGCCTGTTAGGGTGCACTACCTCTAGCGTGTCATACTTTTTCCCGATTTCGCCACCAGCTGAGCATGCATAGGAAACTTGTTTTAAAACCCAAACCGATTGGAAAATACTAATTAAAGTGCTGGTCTTTGATATATGTTGTTGTTTAAACTGTTCCTTATGTCCAAGTGGCTAATATCATGCTGCTACAAAATTTTCCTTTCTCCATTCTTCTCGTTGTTGCTATAAATAAATGTTTAAACAGGCTGTAACAACCTAGACCAGGCTCCCTTTGTTTGCGGTGACTTTAGTTTGGAAGAAGTGAGTCGGATTGCCTAGTCTAGGCAAAGAAAGAAAGTGACTAGAAAGACTATCCCTGGTCCCATCGTCGAGAGCAGTACCGCTGAGCAGCAGCTACCCGAGCCAGGCCCATTCCAAGAGGCTAGATCATACTAATCCGACTAATCAGACGTTAGCCCTGAGTCTGCTGGGTCCTCCTTGTACTGGAATGGAAGTGTAGATATGTTGCGCCCACCCAAAGTTATTCTATTATGAATTGTCGCACCTTCGAGTTCAATAGATTTAAATAAGGTTGAGTTCCTTCGCTCCATTCCAAGCTGCTATCTCCGACCGAGCATAAGCGATTGCAGGTTTTAACTAATATAATTAATAATATAATAAATAGGCTTGGTTCGGGTTTTCCCTTGTGGGACAGAGGAAGGAAAGAAAGGTCCCGCCAGTGTGCGTACTACTAAGATTATGTATTTGTGTTCCCAAGTTTCACTTTGCAAAGCAATATCTTAGATCTATCACTCTTTGAAAAGCAAGGGATACTATAAAACTTTCATAATTCTATAACTAGAAATTACTCAAATTGATATGATTGTATCCACGAGTCTGCTTGAGGGAATGTTCAAAATAAATTATCCATGCATCTGTTATAGACGAGGGGTAGTTTTTTATTACGGAGACGTTATCGTTCATATCAGGTCACTTGCCAAGTCACTACATTTCTATTCTAGAGAACGTCGAACGCTTACCTGTTGTAATGCCCGGATAACGCTTACTGTGTTCTATACGATTGATACGATTGAAAATCAGAATCAGACAAACAAGCACATCAGACAAACAAGCACATCAACTAGTCCAGGTAGCTGCATCTGTTATAGATCAAAGAAAGAACCCACCTAAGATATATAGCGAGCATACCAAGATAGTTAGAACATTCAAATCTGCGCCAAAGATATTTTCTTCATGGTTGAAGGCAAT
>ML786527.1:566827-578168 GCA_009831015.1 Picea engelmannii | reverse complement strand
GTGTGGACCCTAGTCCTGTTAGGAGGGGTGGAGGCATTTCCCACCATGTATCCTCCATTGTAGGGTGTGGACCCTAGTTATGATTAGGAGGGGTGGAGGCATTTCCCACCGTGTATCCTCCGAAACCTAAAGTCATGGGAGGACGGTGTTAGTTCATTCTCCCCAAGACGTGTGATGATGACTGTCAGATGCCTGCTAGGGAAGTTTGGTCGAGATAGCGACACTTCCACTTACGTGTTCTATTTGGAGTTAGGTCAATATAGTTGACGCTCCAAGATAGTCTAGCAGAGGACGGATAGGAATAAAGATGGAAGTAGGTTAGGGAGGAAGGATGAGTAGTAATAGTTGAGAAAGTATGGAGATATGTCTTGTGGTGGAAGTTAATGTTTTCCCTTCAAAAAAAAAAAAAAAAAGAAATGTATATATATGAATATTCATTATTTTAAAATAAAATTGTTGAACCGGATAATTGTAAATTAAGAATTTCTCAAACAATTGATTGGTTGTTGTCTTTTATAAAAATACTAGTCTTGTTGACTGAATTGGATGCATACATAAATTACTAAAGGATGACATTTTTGAGTATTAGTACATGCACGAGATTGTATGTACTAGCTACACATGCATTTCTTGTACATATACACTAGTATGTATGAGTTTTCTTGACTTACTTACTAATAATGTCGGTTAATTGTTATGAATGTGTGAACCGTGTTTCTTTTATTTGTACCACAAGATACCTTAACTTCGGGACGAAGTTTCCTGAAGGGTGGGTGTATGTAACGACCCTGCTTAAATAGGTGTACATGATTATTAATTATAATTAATTTAATAATATAACTGTCCTAAAAGATTAGCTAAACCATAATTATTTCTTAAAATAACATTAACTAATTAATTATTATTAATTAGTTATTCATGATTGTTAATGATTAATTTAAGTATTAATTAATTCATTAATTAATAAGGTAAATAAATAAAAGAAGGATAATAAATTATATTATTAAATTAATTTACGTACCCGATACAGGATAACATATTAACTACAAGGGATAAGATATTAAATAAAGGGGATAAGGGGGCATTAACGGGAAAGGATAAGGAGGTAATAAATGAGTTAGGTAGGGAGTAAATGAGGCAGGGAATTCAGTGAAGGAGGGATAAGGAAGGGAAGGAGTTTGACGGGAGGCCATTCTACGGAAGTTTGGGATGGATTTTGGGAGCTCTGGGTATTGCAGAGAGAAGTGAAATTTTGGGAGTGAGATTGTATCAGTGCACTGGGGTTGCTGGGGGTTTTGGGCATGGGGGCCAGGATATCCGTTGATATCCTGGAGCTAGGGAGTTACCTAGTTGGCAGGGAGGAACTAGGTTTTGGGCAGTGTTTTGCATAAGCAGTCAAGGAGGCAAGCGGTGGACAAACGGAGGTTATTAGCATCAGGTTCAGGTATTTCAAATTTTGCAATTGTTTTTAATTAGTTATTAAATTTATTATATGTTGCTAAATTTAAGTTAACAAAGTTATTATTATGAAGAATATTATTCTGTTATGAAGTTTAATAGATAAATTGATGTTTTTAATCTCTTCAACCCCTACAGAACTTAACATGATATTTCATTTAGAGAATAACATAGTGATGGACACACACTTGAAAATTCAACTTAAAACTCAAAGTATGAAAAATCAATAGCCATGTACTATCCCAAATAGTTCTCTGGGAACCTCAAAAAATATACATATGTCTTTAAAAATATTTATAATATTCATAAAAGTAAAAGGCGTTTCTCCAAACAGACTAGGACTGGGGCTCCCATGGACCATTCAATAGATGAATGACTAAGAAGGAAATGCTCTCTCTCTCTCTCTCTCTCTCTCTCTCTCTCTCTCTCTCTCTCTTTTGTTGTTGGGGGTGTGCCTTTATATGATTTCGAGCTTCAAGCTTCCTTTGAGATAATTGTATTAGGTAATTATTCTGGATTGGCGATATCTTGTAATGACTTCTTGAGACATTTATTTATGTACTCCTTTATCGGTGGGATGGTGATTTATTCTTAACTCTAAGTAGGAATATATCCTCCTCTATTTCTTTAAATTCCACATGCAATTTTTCAATTGTTAACAAGTTGTCCTCGTTTTCATTTACAAATGTGACAAGCCAATGTTTAAGTTCTTCTTTGGGAAATTCTACGAGGCTATCAAATTTGTCATCTCGTGAAGTTTTAACCGCAACTAAGTCCTTGTCTAATTGTTCCTTGGTTATTATCCCAAAATTTCTTAGAATTTGTGGGCCCTATAATTCTTTTACAATATCTAATGCTTTTAGAAAACCATCTCCTCTTTTTTCATTGTTTCTCTCACAATCAACAATTGTATCTTTTAACATCTCTATTCTTGCTTCCCATCCTACCCTTATTTGTTTTATTCTTTTGTTTGAGGGAACTTGTTGCTGACTTTTGTGATGATCACTCAAGCTAGTAACCCATGCAATGAAAGTTTTTACCTCATTATTATAGAAGCCTTCATCATGCTCTAAATATTTTTTCAAATATTCAGTAAAATTTGCAATCCTTTGAGACAAATTTCGTAGGTTGGTGCTGGCCTCACATGCCTATGAAACAATCTTGAGTCTTTTGTTGATATTCTTGACAACATAGAGTATTACTCTACTCAATAGTTGGGGAAATTTTCTTACTCATACTAAGGTCCCTTGTGTACTTGGGGGAGTCTATTTTGATGATCAAAGTATGGCTAGTGGTTTTACAAACAACGGATTTTGACTTAGTGTGTCCTCAAGCTCACTTATTCTCTTTTTTAACTTAACATTTTATGATTTGCTCTGGAATTGAATGGGAAATAACATCTCTTGTAGAAAAATGTAATTTCAAGAGTCCAGAGGATCTGAATCCTAATACATCGACTTCTGAGCTCAATTTTTGAATTACCTTTTTTTTTTACACTAACCTTTTCTATCTGCAACTTCTTTTTCTTCTGTGTTGTCTTGAGAATTGTATAGTTTCAAAGACTGCTCCTCAAACATAATAGGTTCTTTTGTGACCAGGTCCTATGTAATTTTCTAACTTTCAACGATTTGTCGGGATACCCAGTCGATTATCTCGACACTATCAATCTCCATATCAACAATATTCCTTTGGCTTCCTAAATATTGGGAATTACTTTTATTAGGGCTTCTATTTATTTTTTGGGGGGACATTGTATGTGTCCATTCAAGATCGACATGGAGTGGACCATATCCATCATCACCTCCAACATGTTCTTCATTATTGTCTTCTCTGTTTATGTCCTTCTCTTGTTTTTTTTGTGCCGAAAAGGAGCTCCTACGCGACTGAGGAATTGAGAAAGACTTCACATTAGTTGTGCCTGTACTCTTTTTTCTTGTGTTGCTTTTACTTTGAGTATTTGAACTTATTTCCATAACCAAATATTCATTACACAAATTCTTGTATTTTCTTGTGGGGTCATTATCACTAACTTCTTTATCAATTCTTGTAAAAAGGTTAGTGTACCTCATGGATGCTAAGTGTTTAAAGAAAAGTCTTTCAGGGTCAAAGCCCCTCATGGGATGTGCTTCTTTGAGATGAAATACTTTAAATGTCTCAGACACTTCTTTCAAATGGGAGAAATTATTTACTATTGTATCTCCAACCTAAATATGCAATGTGATGAATTGCCTTTTTCTTTTCCTATCAAATAGGATGCACCAAGCTTTATACTATCTACAAAATTCTTCCACAAAATATATATCACAGACAAATATCGGGAGAAGAAGGGGGATTTCTTGACAACCACACAACCGTATGTAGGTATGGTTTTTCTCTTGAATACAAATACATTTCTCTTTGAGAAATTCCTTAGTTTCATGTGTTATTCTCTTTGGTCCCACTCCAATTAATACATGTCTGAATTCTCTAAGAAATCTATCTTGAATAATGTAAAAATGAAATGGTGCTTTGTGTCTCCACAATACCAGGTACCAAAACTGAATTGGTTCATTATCAGTATCAACATTTCCTTTTAAAGGAAGACCCTAAAAAACATTGCAATGCGCAATTGCAAAGACAAAGTATGTGGTCATGAAAAATCTTCCAGTATTCAAACAATTACTCAACTGAAAAGAAACCTCATTTGATATCACTTCTGCCCAGTCGAAGATAACATATTTTTTGAAAAGAGAAGTAGAGTGAATATAGAGTTGAACTAGGTATATGGGAAGTCGACTCTCCACAGATAGGAAAAACCATGAAAAATCCCTATATGGTTCTTCCAACAAGGATATATTGATTGTTGAAAGGTTATTGGGCATCTTTGTTGGGTATGTGTTATATTCTTTGCACGAGTAGTAGTGTCACCTACCTCAGGAAACATGTCATGTATTTAGGCATCTTTTTCGGCACATGGTTTTTGCCGATGGTTTTCTATTTCTGGTTAAGGAATTAGGGTTTTGGACTAATCCAGGTCATTGGGTTAGGGTTTTGGATGTCGTTGGCTCCTATATGTATATTGTATTGTAAACAATGTAACACAATGTATGAATACAATATATGCTGGTTTTCCTGGTTTGGGTTTCGAGGGGAAAAATATCTGTGTAATGTTTGCATTTGCCATTGTATCTTTTCTATTCTTTTATGAATATCTGTTTACAATAGACATTGTACAAGGTTAGAATTTACAATCTTGACAGACATAATTAGAAAATCCTTCAACACATTTGAACTGTCGTCGTGAGAATCAAGGAATGCATCTGCATCAGGGAGATTGAGACTCTTATTTGTAGAAGGAAGGTAGAACATTATCCTGAATACTTTTGGGGTCAAGACAATTGGATTCTTTCCCTTTATAGCTACTTGGATCCTTCTCGTCTTGGAATCGAATCTTTGGGTGCACCAAGATACCAACTTGTTGAAGTCAAAGACTTCAAGTATGAAACCAACGTTAACAAGCCCAGTAGTCTAGAGTCTATTATTTTTCTTTCCTTCTGGACATTTTTTCAGAAACTGTTGGTAAGAATTCAACTAGTGAAATTTCTTCTCTTGCTTTGTGAGAGAGTTAACTGTATCACCACAAAAAGGGTCATTCTTCCTTCTATTTTCCATACTTTGTGTTTCTTCAATGCAATTTGATATATGTGAAACTATAGTAATGAGTAACGAAGATCAGATCATTAAAAGGGTCAAGTTCATGGCAAGTATTTAATAAAATGTCCTTTCCACACATACAAATTACCTTTGAAATGCAGGTATTATAAGTAGAAACCATTAAGTAGTTATTTTAAAGATGGGACATTTACTTCCCATTAGTCCTAAATTGCCACCCTTTCCTCATAAATTGGAGCAAATTAACATGCCATAAATGACTCTTGATTATCATGCAAAGCACATGGATTATAAGAATCAATTTTGTGGGAGTGCAGGAGTATGGGAGTGCGGGAGTGCGAACTGCAGAAGGGATAATTGTGTGGAGTGTGGAGGGGTAATTGTGCAAAGTGAAAAAGTATGGTGATAGTAAAAGAATCCACACAATTCAAAAAATGATTAAGTATAGAGGCTTTTGATTAAGAAAATTAAGGGGATATTGGATTGGGAGAAGGTTTATACAAGACATGGAATGAAAGGTGAGACTATATAATGGGTTATACTATGAGAATATACAATATTGAAAGGAAAGAAAAAGTAGAAAAGTTTATGTACAAAATAGTGAGAACTGGGGATTAAATAAAGAAATGCTTGAGGAACTGCCCATTTACTGGCAATGTTTGAATTTTTCCATTTGCATATTTCAATAAATAAGAATTGTGACCAAATATATTTTCAATTTGATATGGCCCGATCCATAAATCTTGAAACTTGGTATGAAAGGATGATTTCTCCTTATCCTTGTTCCAAAGTAAAACCCATTGTGTCACAACCCAATTTGATTAATTGTTTATCATAGTTTTTAATTTTAATTTAATTAATTATTAAAATAAATTTCATGAGTCTTTTTATTATTTTATTATTAAAAGGTAGGTGAAGTAATTAATGAGGGGATAAGGTTGTTGGGGAATTAATGAGGGGGATAAGGTAGTTGGGGAATTGAATGAGAGGGAAGGATAAGGAAGAGAGGAGAGGGGTCTCATTTTGTATTGGAAATTTATGTAAGAGGGGAAAGAGGAGGAGGAAAATTGGGAGAAAAAATGGTTTTGGAAACTCTCACAGGGCACTATTGTTGCTGGGAACTTTGGGCTTAGGGGCCATGAAATTGCAAGGATTCCTGGAGCTAGGGAGCCAGAGAGTTTGTTCCTATTTGGCTGGGAGGTTAATATTCAGTTGGGAAATTTGGGTTCATAGCCCTGATCTTGCACTTCACGGCAGTCCTTTTCCAGCTCGTTGATGAGGTAACTCGCCATTTCATTTGCATTCCTTCTACGCACTTCCCTGCAAGGTCCACTATGAACCTTGTGACTTGTGTTGGAAGGTTATTTCTGATGAGATTTCCAGCTATCAGTTGGCAAGCGAGGTGCACTGCACCATCCTGGATGGAGGCTACCTTGTAGCCTTGCTTTCCCTTCTCTACATCACCATAGTCTTCCCTGATGCATTATTCCAGGGAGCGATCTGAAGTCTTCCCTGGGTAGAACTGCTGAGGGTCTGGTCCCTGCATGCTCAGTCCTGTGATCAAGTGGATCAGTGTTGGATCCATAGTGATGTGCTTGTCTAGCCAGAGATATCCTCCATGGTATCACAAAAAGAGGAGTTTAACGCAGGCGTTAACCTCCTGATGTCGTCCAAAGTGAGGGATCTTCATCACGTTCAAGATCATTGATTGCGTGAGCTCCTTTATACATAGATGGGAGACTATCCAAGGCTTCTTCCCAGTCATATTCATTAGGTATCTGTGCAATGCAAGCATCATGTAGTTCTTCCTGTCATCGAGGTTGAAGTCATTGTTCTTCAGAGATAATATTTGTCCCAACTGAGGTCCCACTATGCATATCCCCTTCGATATGTATGCAATGATTAACATGTACTCAAAATCCGATGGGATGTTGTCATGGTTAACTGTGCTATCCAAAGGGGGTATGTACTCTGGCAAGACCGACGGGATCTACTTTGTGTTACCCAGATCGTCGCGGTGCTTGCTTCGCTTCTCAGTAGTACGACTAGAATGACATCCAATCAAGGGGGATGCTTTCAATCCCACAGTCAATGATGCCTGTAGTCCTACAAACATGACTCTCTCAGCCACAAGGTCCATGAAAATCTCCTCCACAGACTTCTCTAACGCGCTATGTTCGCCCGACATTCACACTTGTAATCAAGGAGATCGGGTAGGCGAACAGACAAGTGAGGTAATCAAACGCATGGTGAGGTATAGAAAGCACAACGCGCTATACACTCGATTCTAGGTTAGATTATATAATCATGGTTGGAAAAAAGTGGTCCCGATGCAGCATCCAATGGGTTAAATAAGCAACGTCATAACAGATTCCTCCAACAGGTAGGAATGCATCCATAAATGCAAATTTGTCTGTTATGGCACGGTCCTAATGGTCCAATGATAGTATTTCCGTCAATAACTACATTTCTAGTTGTTCTAGAGCATCATTCTAACGGTCGGGGCACCTCCAATGGTCATATAGCTTCATCATGTCAAAGTCCCATTCTACGTTGTTCTGCTATTCCAGTGAAGTTCAACTTCTGCGGACTTGTCTCCTGCGAAGTCATCCTTCTCTTCTTTGTAGCTTCATGTAGTTTCTCTAGCTTAGCTTTCTTCTTATTGATCTTCTTGGCCTTCTTTCTTGTGATCTGAGCTTCTCTTACAACTTCTGGGATCCTCTTTCCATTTGTATTCTTATTTTCTCTTAGTAACGTGACTTCACACTGCTGATGTGCTCTTACAGATTTTGAGGTTAATGTCCCTTCTCTTGCCATTTCCAGGGTGGCTATACTTCTTTCTTGCATGGACAGGTTCTTCAAGCCCTCCTGCATTCTTTCAACTTCGACAACTAATTATCTTGCCTTCTGGTTCTTTGACTTATCCTCTTGTTCTTCTATTAGTCACTTTATTTTTCTAGCTATGAAGTCCCTCAATTCTTTATTTTTATGTTCTGTAGCTTCCTCCTTTACTTTCCTTCGGATCTGATCTTTCTCAATCCAGGTCTTTCCTAGCAAAATTGGTAACGGGGTGCTACTCTCAACAAACTTAATAACTTCAAATTCCTTTTCAGTCGATGTTCCATAAGCAATCATAGGTACATTAGTAATTCTTCCACATAAGGTTATCATCTTTCCTTTAAATAAACCTATTCTTCCCAATGAAGGTACCATAGGAGGCTTTCCCAAAATTTTCCAAGTGCTTTTTGGCATAATATTCACTTGTGTTTCCTCATCCAAGACACATTCTATGTCGAAGTCTCCTATTCTTGTTTCTATGCACCATTTTTCTTTAAGGATCTTTGGTAAACTGGCATCTTTGTGATCATCCATTATTTTTTTTAGTTTTACTAACATAGTCTGAGCTTTATCTGAATCTTTCTCTTTATGATTCTCTAACATGCTTTTATTCTCTTGATTCATATTCATTTGTTCAACTTTAGCAATTATCCTTGGACAATCCTTAACCTCATGACCAATAGCTTTACAACAAAGAAAAATAGGACATGTACCATGCATTCCTTAGTAAGATGTCTCAGTCTTGTACAATTATAACACAGTGTCAATCCTCTCTTTCTTTTAAGCGATCCCCAGCCTCTCCTATATTGCGCACTGGGATCACAATGTTGGATCTGTAATCTCCAAAAATTCTTTCTAGGTTCCTGCATCCACTTATTAGTCCAAATATTCTTTCTATGCATAGGAATAACATATCTTTCTTTATTTCTATCAAATTTATTTAGATCAACTCTTTCTTCTATATGTGCCCTAGCTTTCAGACTATGATAGAATCTATCAAACATACCTAGATTCATTCTTTCAAAACAAACATTTTCACTTATCTTACTCTTATAAAAAACACAAATCTTTACCTCTTTTCTTCAGATCG
Source organism: Picea engelmannii (assembly GCA_009831015.1). Lineage (NCBI taxonomy): Eukaryota > Viridiplantae > Streptophyta > Pinopsida > Pinales > Pinaceae > Picea > Picea engelmannii. The sequence goes on along the minus strand of ML786527.1, from coordinate 569,131 downwards.
GATCTCTTTATTAGCATAGAGATTCACAAGTCAAGTAGAGAACTGCGCACTACACCAACATATCTATGCAAAAAGATTTTTCTTTTATTCAGTTCCCATCAATCACAGTTTCAGGTCCAACGACAATAGAACCATTTGTTGGCACAGTGTCAGACCCAGGGTTCAACGCTTCAACAACGCACCAACAATACCCTAACTACCAGCCCTTTCAACAACACTTGCGAAGTAGATGAAGTCTCACCTGAGGTAGAGGCAGGGGGGGTTACAAGACTCAGGTGTCTGTAACCAAGTTGGGACATAGATCTTTGATTACAACACTTACAAAGAACTTAGACAACAATATGCATTAGTTCATTAACCTTAACCACATCGCATATTAAACCCTTATTATAGATCAATGCAGTAATAATACAGATCAAGTACTTTCACTCACTTCGCACATAGCATTAACTCAGATCTAGCATTCATTCAACATCAATAGAGCACTAAGCATCCATATATCTATCTAACATATATAAAGATCAACGCACTAAGTAGATAAACACATAAATCACATCGCACAAAGCACATCAAGACATAGGATATATGTGGTTCACCCCAGTGTGGGGCTACATCCACTAATCTTCTTCTTCTTCTTTATTAGTATTTAATATTCTTACATTCTTCTGCTCCTATACACAAAGCCACAGAGCCTAGCTTCACAACTTGACAGGTGATCTGTGCGTTACGCACCAGGTCCACCTTCCCTCAATCAAGTCTAGGCATAAAGCCAAATCCTCTATCAAGCACAGAGCCTTACATTTATAGTTTGTTGCACAAAACAACTCAGAACTTACTTGCACTTAGCTAATACATCACTTGCACTAAGCATATACACACCCCTTCTCCTACATTTCATTCCATCCTATATATACATTTACAAAAGGGATTAATCATGGGTAAACCCATAGGCTGACATCCCTGAACCCATTACATAAACCCTAAAATCCCGCAAAATAGGTGAGATCCCATGATCTTAGCTTCGCCTGAGCGCTCCATCTTCGACCAACCTGTCAAAGTCCCAAAATTTGGTCAAACACGACGAATGTTTCCTCAAAACTTGGTCAAGGGCCAACAGGAAAGCACGAGAACAAGTGAACCAGGGGCTGAATGAATCAACCTGCAGGTGGAGGTATGTATTTTACCAGTTGATATGTTATCATTATGTTGTTGTTATTATGTTGTTGATGTTGTTGTTATTATATTTTTATTGTTATTATGTTGTTTTTTATTCCTGGCATAAGAAAATCACGAAAGAAAACAATAATTTAAATTGCAGATTATTTCAGTAGAGTCCTAAATAATACGTAGGGTTTACAAATGGTATTAGAGACCAGTTTCAAAATTGAAACATGGGCTTGACCACCCACAACACTGGGATTTTGTCCTTGTGCCAACATGGTCTGCAACCTCTGCCCAATTTCCTAATCCATACATTTCAACTCCCTTATATATTGGCATACCTCTAAGAGCAATATCTCTTCATTTGCATTCCAAATTGGGTTGTTACATCAAATTTGGCGCATGCCAATTTTAGATCTACACCCATGGAAATATAACAGTATCCAAGATCACATTTTTTGAACCCTGACATGGTAGGTTCTGTAAATTCTAACCTTGTACAATATCTACTGCAAACTGATATTAAGAAAAGAACAGAAAAGATACAATGGCAAATACAAACATTACACAGAGATTTTTCACCTGGAAACCCAAACTGGGAAAACCAGCATATATTATATTCATACAATTGTATTACATTGTTTACAATACAATATACATATAGGAGCCAGCGGCATCCAAAACCCTAACCCAATGACCTGGATTAGTCCAAAACCCCAATTCCTTGACCGGAAATAGAAAACCATCGACAAAAAAACCATGTGCCAAAAACCACCTAATATCATGTGGTCCCGGAAATATGTCGTCCCGAAAATATGTCGGCCCAAAAAAAAAAAATTCGGGGGCACTGCCCCCGGACCCCCATGCGGGGGGCTCCACCCCACTGCACCCCCCTCTTAACCCCCTGCGTGCCTAGCGCAAGCGCTCAGACACTACTACTCGTGCAAAGAATATAACACAAAATTGCACTCTAACTGTCACACTCTATCCTTACAACTTATTGTACCAACCCAATACCTGAACACAATCTTTGTAACCATACTGCTTCCTTACTTGCATGAGTGGCTTCCATGTATTCAGATTCTGTAGTTGAAAGTGCCACTACAGCTTGTCTTTTGCTCATCCAACTTATTGCTCCTCCAA
>ML786527.1:551116-563279 GCA_009831015.1 Picea engelmannii | reverse complement strand
TCCCCCTGAAGCCAATAAAGCTCTGATACCAAATGTAAATTCTAACCTTGTACAATATCTACTGCAAACTGATATTCAGAAAAGAACAGAAAAGATACAATGGCAAATACAAACATTACACAGAGATTTTTCACTTGGAAACCAAAACCGGGAAAACCAACATATATTATATTCATACAATTGTATTACATTGTTTACAATACAATATACATATAGGAGCCAGCGGCATCCAAAACCCTAACCCAATGACCTGGATTAGTCCAAAACCCTAATTCCTTAACCGGAAATAGAAAACCATTGGCAAAAAACCATGTGCCGAAAACCACCTAATATCATGTGGTCCCGGAAATATGTCAGCCTGATGAAAATATGTTGGCCCAAAAAAAAAAATTTCGGGGGCGCTGCCCCCTTCTTACCCCCCTACGTGCCCGACGCAGGCGCTCAGACACTACTACTCGTGCAAAGAATATAACACATACCCAACAGGTTCAAACAGAACATGGCCTTGTTCTATTTATCCATTCACCAAATGGAGTTTCAAAATTAACCACCTGAAGGAGGAAATCACCAACAATTGCGTATGAGCTCACAACGTGTGCTGATTAATTGTATTTACTATGTACAATTTTCATAAGGTCCATGTGGATGAGGGTAAACACATTATCCCACCCATATCCTCTTCCACTGCAATATTGGTTTTTGTTAGATAAAGGTAGCTTGAAAATATCAAAAACTGGCGGATACGCTAAGAATGCCAACCACCCATCCACGTTACAGGCTTAAGCAGTTGATGAAAATATTCTGCCTGGAAATCTCGCAATGGTTAAAAACACGCTATAACTCTGATGATGATAGTCACATTCCCAACAACACAGTGCCACTGTATGGTCTATGGTAGGGTGTTGACCCTAGTTCTATTAGGAGGGGTGGAGGCATTCCCACCGTGTATCCTCTGAAACCTGGAGTCATGGGAGGACGACGTTAGCTCACGCTTCCCTAGACATGTGATGATGAATTCCAGTTTCTTGCTGGGGAAGCTTGGTCAAGAGAGTTGACACTTCCACTTATGGGTCCTATCTGGAGTTAGCTCAATATAGTTGATGCTCCAAGATAGTCCATCAGAGGAAGGATAGGGATGTAAGATGGAAGTAGGTTAGGGAGGAAGGATGACTAGAAGTAGTTGAGAGTGTGTAGGGTTTCACCTTATAGAATAATTTCTTGATTTCATCTTCTTCTTCTTCTTATATATATATTTACTTAACTAAACTACAATTATCTAAGTGAATGTTGCTTGTGCTAAATTATTGTAATTGATGGATTTCGTGAACATTTTAAATAGTTTACTATCTTTTCTAAAATGAATGGTATTTTTTATTTGATTGGACATATACAAGAATTACTTTAGGTGTGATAATTATTTTCATTAGTACATGTGTGAGTCCTGTATGTGCTAGCTACACTTCCTTGCACATGTACACTAGTATGTGTAAGTGTTTTAAATTGATGATGTTGTTTATTTGATGTGGATGTATGAATCATGTGTTGTTACCCTTGTATTGTAAATTAGTCTAACTTTGAGACAAAGTTTCTTGAATGGTGGGTGTATGTAACAACCTAATTTGATTAATTGTTTATCATAGTTTTTAATTTAAATTTAATTAATTATTAAAATAAATTTCATGAGTCTTTTTATTATTTTATTATTAAAAGTTAGGTGAACTAATTAATGAAGGGATAAGGTTGTTGGGGAATTAATGAGGGGGATAAGGTATTTGGGGAATTGAATGAGAGGGGAGGATAAGGAAGAGAGGAGAGGACTTGGAGAGGGGTCTCATTTTGTATTGGAAATTTTTGCAAGAGGGGAAAGAGGAGGAGGAAAATTGGGAGAAAAGAGGGTTTTGTAAACTCTCACAAGGCATTGTTGTTGCTGGGAAATTTGGGCTCGGGGGCCAGGAATCCACAAGGATTCCTGGAGCTAGGGAGTCAAAGAGGTTGTTCCTAGTTGGATGGGAGGTTAATATTCAGTTGGGCAGTTTGGGCAAGTACAAGAACAAGTGAACCAGGGGTTGAATCAACCAATCTGCAGGTGGAGGTATGTATTTTACCAGTTGATATGTTATCATTATGCTTTCATTATTATTATGTTGTTGTTGTTATTATTATACTGTTATTGTTATTATGTTGTTGTTTATTCATGGTATAAGAAAATTATGAAAGAAAACAGTAATTTAAATTGCATATTATTTCAGTAGGAAACAACAAAATATATATTTATTTATTTGAGTCCTAAATAATAGGTAGGATTTACACATTGATCCTTTTGAAAATGCTTGGTAGTGGCACTATGATCAAAATGTTTCTTGACAATTTTGTTTTTGTTAGCCATGATTTCAAGTTCTTTTTCCCTCTATTCTTCCAACTGCATCAACTGATAATAGCATGCTTGAAGAGGTGATACAGCTTCAGAGTCCTAATTTTATGTAGCAACATCTAATGAATTTAACTCCAAATGTATTGGCAATCTAGCTTCCTTTCCATATATCAAAGTATAAGGTGATTGTCCAATACTTCCTTTTGGAGTTAATCAACTTGTCCAAAGAACATCTGTTAACTTTTTGTGTCAATTTCTCAAATTTTTTGCAATGATCTTTTTAATAAATTGAATCAATGTTTTATTGGTTGACTCTACCAATCCATTTTCTTGGGGATAGTAATTGGATGATTTCCCCATTAATATTCCATACTCCCCACAAAACTTTGTGAATTTTTTTCCAATGAAAATTGATCCATTATCTGTTATAAATTTCTCACAAACACCAAATCTAGATAAAATATTATCTTTTAAGAAAAAGATCAATTGTTATGAATCGACATTCCTCAAAGTTATTGTTTTTTTTCAAATTTGTGAAATAATTGGTAGCAGTGATTGCATATGCATGTCCTTTACTAGATTTTTGATTGATTGGACCAATAACATCTAAATTCCATTATGTGAATGGAGCTTCAACTGAAATGGGATTCAATGGCATGGGTGCTCTCTTCATTTTTCTAGAATTTTTTTAGCATGCAAGGAATTTTCTTATCATCACATAAGCATATTTAAAAACAATTGGCCAATAATAACAAACTCTAATGATTCTATGTGTAGTTACTGCTGGTGCAAACTTTCCTCCACATACTCCATGAAATACTTGGAGTGCTAGGTGGGATTTTGAATGGCCCAAACATCACAATAATACACCATCAAAATTTCTCTGAAAAGGTATTCCAAATACCAATACATATTGATTGGTCTTCATCTTCAGAGCTCTTCTCTCCTTAGGAGACATTTCAATTGGAAATTGTCTAGACTTAAGAATAAAAAATGATGTCTTTATACCATTCTAGTATTTAGATAGATACATATTGGGTTTGTACATCATATGTATGAGGAATATTAATAGCTTCAATACCAGTGATTAACTTACACAACCCTTTTCCCTTCATAGCTGTTATCACTGAAATTTCGTCCGCACAGGGCGAAAAGAACTCCGCATCATCAGCACAGAAAAACAGTCATTCATGGCACAAGGATTAATTCTACAACACAGCAAAAGGGCCAAAACTATACAAAATGGCTAAAAAATTAAAAGGTGCATTGCACCCACTGAGAACGCGCGCGCACGCGCAACATCTTCGTACATTGGGCGCATAGGCGCGGCTGTGGGGTGCAAAACCCGTGCGCCTGCCAAACGGCGCATTTATGGAACTGGTCGGCCTCCCAACCACTAATGGATCGACTCCCAAGTCGATTTGACACCAAATCCGAGCTCAATCTGCGTGGGGAGGCTGGTCAAAGACCTAATTATGCCCTAAAGAGCCCATTTTCACATTCAAAAGAGGTTGCACAATAGCTCAATGCTTGGCTATAAAAAGCCATGAATGACCATCATTTCTTCAAGGAATTCTTTGTATTGTTATGCTGTTGGAATTGCTAGAGACTCATTCTTTGGCAATAGACATGATCAACACCATTTCATAGGCTTTCCATCTCTCACTAGAGTGGACAAGCTTGGAGTTCTTTCACTCACACTTTCATCTTTCATTGTAAGGAGAGCAATCAGTTGAGGGCCTCAAGAGCCTTCCATTGGAGAGGGAAGGGACCCAAGTCCTCTTTCTCCATTGTGTATCTTTGGATTTCATCAATCATATCAAGCTATATATTGGTGATATTGGTCCATTTTCATTTGTTTTTACTTTTTTGTTTCTATGCTCATGGTTTCATTTAGTTTTTGTTTAATTCTTGTTAATAGCTTTGTTGTTTTCTTTCTAACCTTTTACCATACAGCTGTCATGACTAGCAGAGCCCAACTAGGCATGTAAGCACTCACCTTTTTCTCACACATCGACGAAAAGAGTGCAAACAGATGACAAAACATAAGTTCTAAAATGAGACACTGCTTTTACCAAAGAAAAATCTTGTTTTTCCATGTTAGAATATTTCAGTTCATAATCAACAACGTCTTACTCATAAAGTTGATTGGAAGCTCTTCTCATTTTGATTTTCTTTGTGTAAGTAAGGAAGTAATTGACTCTTTTGAAGTGAATGAATACCATATAAAACATTTGTCAAAATCTGGATTGATAAGGATAGGAGCAGTGGTGATTGCATGCTTTATATTTGCAAAAGTCTTTTGAATTTCTAACGTTTATTCAAATTTTTGGTTCTTTTTCAATAACTTGTTGATTGGCTTTGCAATTGTGGCATAATTAGGAAAAAATCATCGAACCAAATTTATCTTCCCAAAGAAAGATTGTACTCATTTTTTAGATTTTGGGGGACTTAAATAATTAATGGCTTTTACCCTTTCTAGATCAATATAAACACCTTCTTTGTTTACAATATGACCAAGCATATTTCCTTTTGATACATCAAACATACACTTCTTTGGACTAAAAGATATACCATACATATTGCATCATTCGAAGACTTGTCTGAGATGTTTGAAGTGTCGTTCTCTTAGTTTTGAATGGGAAGTTAAGTCATCCTGATAATATGTCACAAACTTTCTGATTAGATCATTAAAAGCATGATCCATTTCTCTTTGAAATGTTTCACAAGAATTTTTTAATTGAAATGACATGTGGATATAGGCATATGTTCCCCATGGTGTAACAAATGCAGTCTTTGGCTTATATTCCTCAACAAAAAGTACTTAGTTGTATCCAGAAAATCCATCTAACATAGACATCAATGCAAAATTGGTGACTTGTTGAAGCAATATCTCCATATTTGGGAGGGGGTAATTATCTTTAGCACTTGCTAGATTGAGATCTTTGAAGTCTACACAAAATATGATTTCACCATTCTTTTTTATGACCACCACCAGATTTGATATCCATTATGAATGTCGGATTGAAAAAATTGTGTTGGCCTTCTTCAACTTTTGTAGTTATAATTTCACTAGAGGCTTCAACTTTGGATTAATTACTCGCAACTTATGTCTAAATGGTTTTGAGCCTTCTTTGAGAGGTATGGTGTGTTGGAAAATAGACTTATCATACTCCTTTAAATCATCATAAGTCAAGGAAAAAGAATCTTTGAATTCTTGAAAAATGATGGTATACCTTTTGACTTCATCATTAGTACAACTAGTACCCATATTTAATATTTTGTTGCTTCAGGTGTCCCAATGTTTATCTTTTAAGTTTCTTGGACTTTCCCGAGAGATGATTCTTATTTCATATTCTTCCCTTTTAGCTGGTCATCTCTTGTATAGAGTGATTCTAGATTGACATAATTATTTGGATAGAGATTGACAATTTGTTCATATGTTTCTTCCTTCTGAAAAACTTGATCCTCGATATTCCCTTCATCTGAAACAATTAGTTGTAAATTTGTAAGGAAATTTGCAACATGTTCATCATTTTCAAAAACTTGCCAATAATCTTGATTATATGGGGCAAATGGTCAAAATATTTTCTTGACATGAAAAGTATCATTCGTTTGAGAATCACTTGGATTACAAAGAAATGTTGCAATTGCTAAGGAGTATGCTTTCTGATTCTTTTCTCGAGGAACAAAAGCGATATTAAAATAATTGAAATGGTAAATGGGTTATTAAACCCTTTTAGCATAAAGTTTCAATATTTCTTTCTTGATCTTGTACCTTTTCCTGATATGATTGATGACTAATTTTGAATCTCCAGTCACCATTAAATATTGAACCTTCATTTGAAGTGTGAGAATCAATCCTTGAATTTGTACCTTTTCCTGATATTAGTGCAAGGGAAACCGAGTTTGATTTCATGTGTATAGATGTATAATTGAGTACTTTTAAATACAACACCAACTCTGACACCAAACTTAGAACAAGCACCATCAAATGACAATTTCCATAATCCATAACAAGTATTTTATGTGGATTGTTTGTCTAGACTGATCTATTCAATATTAAAAGTAACATAGTTTTTGATTTTGGCATCAACATAATTTTGGATTATTTCACTTTATTTCTTCTAAAATGTGAGGGATTTCTTTTTTCTCGAGGAACTCTAATCATTGTTCCATTTTTATTTTGGATCATCATACATCTCCCATCATTCATTATGTATCCTCTAATCATTGAACACCAATATTTGCTAAGAACAACTTCATATGTTGGGGGAAGATAAACCACTATTATGGTAAATATTGTTATAATATGTGGTGTTGCACATATCCAAGCACAAAATTCTTTAATTTCTCTGTAATTTGGTGCTTTTCTGGAATCAATGGCATACATACTTTTACCAACCTCATAGTACTTTTTGCATTCCATCCCAAGAGCCTCTATTACATATAATAACATGATATTATTAGTAGCTCCACTATCAACCAAGTAGTTGTGCAATGTAAAATCATGATTCTACAATGATATATAAAATGGTGGAACCTTTCCTCTTGGTCTTGTTGGTATAATATTTTGTTGTTGCTTTGTGTTCATAATAGTTGCTTCTATTCTCAGACCAGATGAACTTGTATCATCCAAAATATTTAAAATGTTTTCTGTTTGTTGAGGTATCTTGACCACATCCATGAATGACATAGTAATTTGAAGCTTGGTTAATTCATCGACCACATTATAGGTCATTTGCAGTGGTACATTTGTTTGATTTACAATTGGTTGTTGTTTTGTTGGTTCTAGGGAATTACCCTTTACTTTTTCCTTTTCTAGTTGATCTTTAGACTTGAATTTATTTTCTTGGTCCCTAGTTTGAACAATATTATCTTGTTGTGCATATTCATATTCTCCTTGTTCATCAAAGATATCAAAAGATGATGAACTCTCTTCCATTTGGAGTGATTATAATATTTGATCTTGATTATTGATCGATTCTTGATTAAATAGCTCATTGTCTTGAATAAAATATTATTCTTCTGCAATTTCTTCTAGCACAACAACATCTAGATTTTGAATGCGATTTTCATTGGGTATGTGATATTCGTTTATTTGATTTCTATCATTTCTGTATCTTTGATTATGTGGAAAAGAGCACACATATTGATGTGGTGGAATGATATTTTCATTTATTTTGAGCCAAGTTATTTCATTCTGCATTTTTCGAATAGTTCTGCTCATCTAAGCAATCTCTATTTTTTGATGAGTGTATTGAGTAGATTCAAGAATGTTCCTTACATTAGGGGGTTGGCCTTGAAAAAATCCCCTTCCAACTCCTTGTCCTTAAACAGTTCTTGAGGTAGATGGGAATTGGGATGATACTGCTAAACGTGTCATTTCTCTTTGTACTTTTCCAAGGATAATATCAAGATCAACATTACTCCCGAGCATATATCCTTCCATATTTGTAGCCTTTGTTATTGCTTCATCTAATGTGTTTATTTTTGCAACCTTAATTGCACAATTGATGTTCGATGGAATCACATTCTTATAACACCCAAATATGATTGACAAATTGGACATTGCTCTTCTGGAATTTGATTTAAGTTCTTGAAAAAATGTAAGCTAAAATATATGATCCTTTCATTTTTTTCAAGATGTATTTGAGTGAATTGAGTGAGTAAAGTATGATATGCGATTGGATGTGCATATTTGGTCATAAACAAATATTCCATATCATCAAAAGAGCCAATTGATTGAGTTGGGAGACAAAGGTACCAGTCATAGGATGGGCCTATCAAAGTTTGAAGAGAGACTCCAACTATCACATCATCATGTTCAATCAAATGAATGTAACTAACGGTAAGGATTTGATCCATATGATTTTTGGGATCCATGATTCCATCACTTTTGAAAACATGAAAATACCATAAGGGAGAGTAGGAAACTAATGTTATTATCCCCGTAAGTTGAGGGGACTAGATTTGTCTCTCCTTCTTGGATTTATTTGTCTATCATTTTCTCTTCTTTCATTATTAGGAACTTCATTTCTTTTCTCTTCTCGGTCACCCATGGTTGCTATTCTTATTATTTAAGATGTTGAATCTTGGTTTTCTTGATGAGTTTCAAGAATATTTATTTTACTTCTCATCAAGGGACCTTTGTATGATTCCAAATATTAGGAATTTATTGATGTCTTTTGTGTCTTTGAGCTATAGCTATTTCTTCTTCATGAGCAAGGGATTCCCATGTTATTTAGAGTTCTTCTTGGCTTCTTTTTTTCGTTATTGCTAGATCATACAACTAATGAAGAATACTTCTTTGGTATCTAAGTCCAATTTTTATTTGAGACTGGTTTGGATCTTGTAAAGTCTTTCAAATTTTTCGATCTACGAAATCGACCTTTTGTTCAAGAGATCCCCAATATAGTCACCAAAAATGTTAATATCTAAGATTGTTAAAGTCTTGAAAACAACCACACAAGGAATAATACTTCTACGTTTTTAAAGAGGTGGTACTCCTTTATATGAATAATATATAGAATTAAAATAAAACCTAAGAAAGAACCACGATTTATTCCAATGAATATATACAATATTAAACAGTATTAAACACTTTGTGTTTCTTCAATTCACTTTAATATATTTTAAACTATAGTAATTAATTACAGAGCTTAGATAGTTAAAAGGTTCAAGTGCATGGTGGGTATCTACTAGAATTTCCTTTCCAAACATACAAATTACTTTCGAAATGCGGGTATCATAAATAGAAACCATTAAGTAGCTCTTTGAAAAATAGGACATTTACTTCCCATTAGTCCTAAATCACCGCCATTTCCTCATAAATTGGAGCAAATTAATGTTCCATAAATGACTCTTGATTATCGTGCAAAGCACATGGCTTATAAGAATCAGTTGTGCGGTAGGGCGAGAGGATATGTGGTGTGAGTTCTCCACACTAAGATTTTAAATAGACTAAGTGTTGGTCTATGATGGGAAATATTTGTGTGGGAGTGCAGAGTGGAAGGGATAATTGTGCGAAATGTGGAGGGGATAATTGTGCGGAGTGTTAACGTATGGTGATAGTAAAAGGCTCCGCACAATTCGAAAAATGACTAAGTATAGAGGCTTTGGATTAAGAAAATTAAGGGGATAATGGATTGCGAGAAGGTTTATACAAGACATAGATTGAAAGGTGAGATGTGAAATGGATCAACAATGTGGACATTAAGTCTATGTGAAAAAGCTAGTTATATAAATAGTTAAGGTAGAAGCTTATAACAAAGGATGTTAATTTCATAATGAGAATCAAAATTTTCTAAATAAAGTCATAAATTTATTTTGGAAGGACTCACTCATACGAGGATGTATTGTTTTACTTTGGATTTTATTGTACACAACACATGACATTTAAATACTTATGTTAGATTCACCACTGATTTTGAACATTATGTTTTCACTGTTCAATTTTAATTTAATTTTTGTTTAGTGTCATGAGATATTGTTGTTTTAATTCTTCTTTATCATATATGAATGTGTTCACATAATGATGTATGTGAAAGGTTAAAGACATGATATTTCTCTAGAAATATGTATTAGTTTCTTCATTAATTCATTATATGTTTAGTTAACATAAATTGTTATCATGGAATATGTTGTGAGTTTTGCAAGAAATTTGTTAGAAATGCTTAGCAATACCTTTTGGCAATGTTTTGTATTTAGTAATGCTTGTTTGGAAGTTAAGTATTTCATTGTAAAACATACTTTGAATAATATCTCGTGTTTTATTTATTCATTATCTATTTTTGAGGAACATTTTTTCTTAGAAGTATAAGTAGTGAAACTTTATTTCATATTACTATATGATATTTGAGGTCAAGCATTTTTTGTGTTATTTTTCAACTTATTCTATATGACTATTTAAAATTGGATTAAAGGTTCCTATCCTAAGTCTAGTTATGAATGTGTGTTATGTTCTTCCTTATTCCAAATCAATTTTTTTATTTATATGCACATATCTTTTCATTTCAATATTTTCTCATTTATAAGGGATACCCCCTTGGGATACTAAACTATTTCAGATTAGCCTAAAGTGGGGACGTGTTAAATGCTCCATAGGGTTCCTTGGAATTTTTACCTTGCCAAGAACAAAATCCATTTTGATGTCATTGCTAGAGAATGAAGTTTTGAAATTATATCCTTGGGAAGTGACGTATGAAAATTATCTTCTATTTTATGGTGACAAAAGAAGAAAAATAGGCTCCATGTTTTGGTCAAGGATTATTTTAACCTACATTCACTTGGTGACTACACTATCTTAAACATGAGAAAGGTCAAATGCATACTCATTCTAACCCCAATACTCAGGATACTCCAGTACATCATGATCCATAAAAACTTGTCTCTGAAGCAAAAAGAAGAAGGAAAGTAGTTTCTTCATCCTCAGGTATTCCTATTACTGAAGAAAATAGTATTCTTGAATCTAAGTATATAAAAAACTACCTTGAATTCAAAACTCTACACAAAATTCCTATTGGTCCCCCTTTAATGGGAGAAACACCTTTAGTTGACTTATCAAATTTAGGTTTTATTTGGTTTCCTTTTGGTAAATTTTCTCATATTTTTAAACCAACCCCATCCAAGTGTAATCCCATATCTCCCCAAGAAAATAATTTAATTATTTAGAACATATTTCCTCCCCGAGTCAATCCTTCAGTTACTACTCAATATGGACCTTTAGCTCTTCCCCATAAATTTCATGATATGTGGGAACATTATTTAAAAATCCTTCCAAAATACAATGGGGATATTGAAACCACAATCAAATATCATATTGTTGTCTTTCAATATTGTACATACAATCTTGTAGTTGAGCATGAAGATGTTTATATGAGAATCTTTGTTCAGAGCCTAGAATGAGATGCAAGAAAGTGGTTCTAGAATTTGTCTACTGATTCAATTGATAGTTGGGATGCGTTGGATACAACATTTATTAATCAGTGGGGAGAAAAGAGGGATCACTAGTATTACCTTATTGAGTTTGCATCTCTCAAAAAAAGGAATGGAAAATCTATTTCAAAGTTCAATAAGAGGTTCAACAAGTTATTTAATAAGATACCCATTGATATTAGACCCTCTCTATTAGTATCCAAGGTAATGTATGCAGTTGCATACGATTCTTATTTTTCGATGATGTTGAGGGATACCCCCTAGGATACTAAAATATTTCATATTTTCCTAAAGTGGAGAGGTGTTAAAGCATTCATAGGGTACCTTGGCATTGTTCCCTCACCAGGAACAATGTGAGGAAAAATAGAACCTACCAAAACATAAACATCGTTGAAATGTGTACATAGTTTCAAGCTAAACAAGGATATACACATGGTGAAGTTAAAGAGAGCTATTTTCAATCATAACTTTTTAGCTATTCAATAAACAACACTATGAATTAGATTGTCTTATGCCTCTATAAACAGTATATAAGGAGACACATGTACCTATCCATCCAAAATGCACATCAACTTATACACATTCACATTCAAATTATAATTGTATAGTTATGTATGTTTGAATATATATTAGTTGAAGATGAACTAGTGTTAATACATGGACACACCTTGCAAGCCCTTGATATCCTTTATAATGAATTTTGTTTATGTTATGTGCAGGGTGAAATCATGAAGGTGGGTTACACTTTTGCTTGTTTTATGACAAAAAAAACTGTATTTTCACAAGTTATTCAACTTCCGACATATAAAAGTATTTTTTTTATTTAGAATTTCACTTTACAGTAAAAACAAAACT